>JAECUM010026807.1:0-11478 GCA_016617855.1 Megalonaias nervosa | reverse complement strand
CAGTGACAGAGAATTATATACCAAAGTTTGAAAAACAAAACGATATTTCAATAAATGTTTTCGGACTAGATGAAAAAGAAAATGTTTACCCAAGATATATTTCAGCGACTGCTACACAAAAGACAATAAATTTATTATTTTATAAAGGACATTATTGTTGGATAAAAAACTTTAACGGCCAAGTTGGCAGACAATATAATAAAAATAAAAATAAAAAATATTTCTGTTACAGATGTTTACAAGGTTTTTCTAAAGATTCTAAACTGCAAGAGCATCTCAAATACTGTGTCAACGCTCAAAGAATAACCATGCCAGGAGAAAAAGAAACAGTGTTAAAATTTAAAAATTATAATCATTAGATAAATATTCCTTTTGTCATTTATGCTGATTTTGAGTGTCTACTTGTTCCTGTGGCCGGCTCAAAAAATAACCCGAGTAAATCGAGTCGAAGAAAAATACAACAACATGTTCCTTGCGGAGCAGCTTATAAAGTAGTTTGTTGTGCTAATGACAATTTTTCAAGTCCATTAAAGTTATACAGATGTAAAGATGGCGAATCTGAAAGTCCGTCCGTGTGGTTACTACAAAATTTAATAAATGAAGTTAATAAAATTTTCAACAAATTGTTCTACACACAAACAATGAAAATAACATCCAAACAACAACTTGATTTTGATAATGCAGTTAATTGTCATATCTGCGAGAAGTTGTTAGGCAATGATAAAGTGCGCGATCACTATGATTTGACCGGTCAATATTGCGGGGCAGCTCATAAGAATTGCAATTTAAAATTTCATGCGCCAGGTTTTATTACTGTAGTTTTACATAATTTTCGTGGTTACAATAGTTATATCATTGTAGAGGCATTTGGCGATGAAGAAATTAAATCTAAACTAAAATTAAATAATACAATAAAATGTATTCCAAACAATTTTGAAAAGTACATGTCAGTTACGCTCGGCAAATTACATTTCATTGACAGTCTGTAATTCATGGCAGCTCCGCTGGATGAGCTTGCAAAAGGTTGTAGTAGTTTCGCTAATCTAAAAAGTCGCTTTGGTGAAAATTATGTCGATCTGACAAGACAAGGTAGCATCTCGATGACTGGAGCAGATTTGATGCCCGGCAAAGACAAATTTTACTCGCAGCTCAAAAATGAAAATATTGCAGATTACAAGTACAAATATGCACAAGATATTTGGAATAAATTTAACTGTAGAACATTTGGTGATTATCATGATTTATATTTGAAAATAGATGTATTACTACTAGCAGATGTTTTTGAGAGTTTTCGTCGAGTAAGTCATGATAATTATGGATTAGACCTCTGCTGGTATAATTCCGCTCCAGGACTATCGTGGGATGCCCTGCTAAAAACAAGCAGGATAGAATTGGATCTCTTGACAGATGTTGATATGTTTAATTTTATTGAAAAAGGTATCAGATAAAAATTTATCATCCAATTATATTATTTATCTTGACCGTATTAATTTGTATGGTTTGGCAATGTCAGAGCCGATGCCATACAGTGGATTTCATTGGATAACTCCAGATCAATTTCTTAAAGAAATTGAAAAAATCTTCCAAAAGGTATCGGTTGTTTAGTTGAAGTTGATCTCGATTATCCTATTGCGTTACATGATCTACACAACGATTATTCGTTTTGTGCAGAGTCTATGATAATCGATTATAATTTATTATCACCTGAACAACGGGCAATGACAACAGCAACAAATTCGATTGTTAATAAGCTAGCTCCTAATTTGTTAAATAAAAGAAATTACGTGATACATTACAAAAAATTAAAACAAGCATTGGATGCTGGGCTAGTCCCTAGGAAGGTTCATCGCGTGTTAAAATTTAATCAGTCACGGTGGATGGCAGATTATATTGATCTAAATACTAAACGTCGTGCTATTGCTAAAACCGAATTTGAGAAAAACTTTTTCAAGTTAATGAACAATTCGGTATTTGGTAAGACGATGGAAAATATTAGAAAGCGAGTCAATATTGAGATTGTAAACAATATAAATCGCAGAAATAAATTAGTTAACGATGATGGTTTTGTCAGTATGAAAATATTTAATGAAAATCTTTTTGCAATACAAGGACGAAAGACAAATTTAAAGTTAAATAAACCGATTTATGTTGGTGCAGCTCTACTTGATATATCAAAGTGGCTGATGTACGATTTTCACAATAATTTTACCAAAAAACAGTGGCCAGATTCGAAGTTGCTATTTACTGATACAGATTCGTTAGTTTACAATATAAAATATGAGGATGTCTATCAGGATATTTATAACCACCGTAACTTATTTGATTTATCGGATTATACAGCAAGTAGTGGAATTCATGATGATGCAAATAAAAAAGTTATTGGCAAAATGAAAGATGAATTTATATTTGTGCCAGTTAAGGAATTTGTTGGACTTCGAAGTAAAATGTACGCCGTAATTTTAGATGACAATAAACTGACAAAAAAAGCAAAAGGTATTCCTCGAGGGAATGTGAAAAAATGTATGACGTTTGATGACTTTAAAGCAGCGGTAAACAATAATGTCAGCTTTATTAAAGCAAATGTTATTAGAACAAATTATCACAAACTTGAAACAGATACAATTATAAAACGTGCACTAAGTAATTTTGACTATAAGAGAAATTGCAAGGACGGGATTAATACCCTAGACATTCGACACTATGCCAGTAGTATACTCGACGTTATATTTAATTAATTTTGTCTAAACACCAAAAATAATGTTCGAAAATTTAACAATAGCCGATGGAGTTAGTAGCAAAATAAAAAAAATTGATGATTAACGGCCAGCAATTATCATTTGAATTTAATGATGAAATTTCAGGTATTTGTTTTAGTAAATTTGATAAAATAAAATTCTCGCTGATCAAATGAGATGACAGCAAATATTTTGATTATCTTGAAAAGTTACGAGATGAACATGTGCTTAAATATGATAATCTTCATGATCCGATTAGCCAGGGAAAATACACAAAAATAAATATCGACTTAGATCAATCGAATATTTCTGCAAAAGGTGGTAAGTATATTCTCACCAGGATAGCAATGAAAGAGCTATATGAATGTCGTCGAAAAGTAAGCGGAAAAATTAAATTTTATTTGTATAAACATGATAACGAATTATTTCTGATGTCTGCTGTTGAAACATTAATAATTGGGGATAAAATTATCTAAGAAAGATAACTCTGTCTGTCTCTTTGTATTTAAAAGTGAGATAGAGTTATCTCTGCTAGGTTGAGACCCCCTTCCTCCGACAAATATATTTATTCACCTGTGAAAAAAACTATATATTTTTTCACCTTGAGCTACGGGCTGGTAAAGAAAATGTCAGCGTAGAAGCGTTTTGTCGGGAAATGGGGGGTTGGTGAAGAAAATGTCAGCGTGGATGCGTTTTGGAGGGGGAGGGGGTATCTGACTGTTTATTTTTGTATTTTTAGTTTAGAAATGTCATTATCAAATAAAACATCAACCATGTTGTCGATGAATAACATTGGATCAGTTGTCCAACCAGCTATTCTCTCACTGTTTTCGTCAGCAAACAACCATATTGATCAGTACTTGCTCGATAAATGATAACCAACTTTTTTAATACAATCGCTTATTATTTTAGGTTGTATGCCAGTATATTTAGAATCTGATTTAATAGAACCAAATCTTTTTAAAAAAATTTGTTTGTTAGATCAAATCCAACACTTCTTATTGATGATGTATAATAAGACATTTTATATTAATATTTTATTGTTTAAATAGAAATAGATCTAGACGTCCGGGAACCTCTCTTCTTAACTAGAATCCTCTTTTGATAGAGAAATCTCATCTTTTCATACTACTAAACATTCATTTTTTCACAACCGAGAATCCAGAGACCGAAGGCAGCATCGTGTAACGTTTTCAACGCACCTTGGAAGAACGCTTGTGGAAATATTTTACAGATCAACACACTCTCATGTACATCGACGTCTTACCGCACCTGGTCCAAGTGTTCAACCAATCTTGCCATCGGAGTATCGGATGTGCCCCCCAAGAAGTAACTCCCGACAACGAAATGACCGTCTTTGAGCGCATGTTTGGTACGTCCCGAACTGCTGTGACTGTCCCCAAGAAAGGTGAAGTGTATACGGCAGGAGATTGGGTGCGCATTGGCGAAACCAAACGCACTTTCGACAAAGGTTACTTAACCAACTGTACCACCGAATTGTTTCATGTCACTGGACGATTGCGTGGCCGTCATCATGCCGTCTATAAATTGGAAGACATTAACGGGGAATGTTAAAAGGAACGTTTAATTGCCCGAGTTACAACGCGTGACCAAACAAGAAGACGAAGTGTACGACATCGAAAGCATTCTCGATCGGAGAACAAGTAAAGTACGAAAAAGACGTGTCAAAGAAGTCAAAGTACATTGGAAAGGATATCCTCCCAGTTTTTATTCTTGGATCGACGCTTCGCAAGTCATCGACTTTAAAAAGAAGTGAAAACTCATCCACCCAGTTCTTCTCTGCAAGATCTACAAAACCAGACCTTGTGGACGTGGTGTGGAGAACGTGTGCCTAAAACGCAAATCGTCTTTACTTCCAAATCTTTGTGGTGTATTGTGTCATCGGTGCTACCATTGCCAATTTTAGTTTGCAACAAAGAGACAAACAATTTTCGACCATTTTACTGAGCAGCTGCATCGGTTACCGTCTTCCCAATCCTTCCCTCTAACGTGGACAAAGGGAGCCTTGTACATAAAGTCAGTCACCCTCCCAACAGTCACAACCCAAACAACAATAACATAAATCCCCCATTGGACACTCCTCTGACCTCAAGCGACCACTCGGACAGCAGAACTCTGGAATTATGAATAACCAATTTTACTTGACGTAACCCAGTCACAGTTCCATGGATGTTTCCCAAAAACACATTATGCTGTTTCACGGCCAAATTACCTCAAGCCATCCAATTGGATCTCGAAGCACATTGGAAAGTGGCTTTGGTGGAAAGGGTTCACCCTACACAAATTCTAAATATCATCGAAAATCAAAACACTTTTGCGGTCGAAGTTTATGACGAACAAGTGCAAGATTACTTCAACATTCACCCAGGTGCTGTAGGTGACGCTAAGATAGAATTACCGACCGACAGATTTAAATGATACACCTATCTGTTGAACATTCTTGCAGGCTATTATTTTAACGGTCAACATCTGGTGAACACGATTGCTAACAGATTCAATGCCGTGTTTAGCAGAACCTTGGACAGAAAAAATGTCACCATTGAGTACCATAAAGTAGCTCGTCGCCTACTGATGAAATTTCCGGAGAGCAAAGTGGTAGGTATTAGATTTTGTCCTGAATTAGTTGACATTTTGGGCAGAGACGTCAAGATGATGAAGGGTGGACCCATACCAACCATTACCAGAAACTCAGATTTTGCAAAGCGGTTTCGTTCCCCGGTAGAACTGAAAAAAGGACTTAATTTGATCTTTGTGTAATCCGATGTGGTGGAGTACAACGTGGTGGGACACACCTACGTACCGTTACTGCGAGTCATTCCTTTCAAAGTGGATTCTGCCACGAATGCTGAGGAGGAAGGTGGAAACACCTATCACGTTCACCGCGAATTTGTACGTCCTCGCTATTTGCCCGTCAGTAAGTCGTATTTCGACACTGTCAACATTACTGTAAAAGGAGATCTGGGACAAAATATTCCATTCACCAAAGGGAAAGTCACAGTGAAACTCCATTTTCGAAAACGATTCTCTAACAACTTGTAAGTCATGTATCCTGTGTACCGAGGAGTCGCTCAACAACAAGGACAAGGTTTAGGAGATATGTTGAAATCAGCATTTCGTTCAGTGGCCCCCGTTTTGAAACCAATCGTGACACGAGGATTGCACGCCTTGAAATATGCCGCGTTGACGCTAGGCAAAGAATTTCACCAAAATATCATCATCGACAAACAAAACCCCAAAGAAGGTTTCTTGAGAGCAGGCAAAAATGTCTTGCTTCAAACAGGCAAAGACATTTTCTGCCGACGAGAAACTCCTATAAATGCCCTGTACGCTACCGAGCCGGGCATTCCTGCTTCCCTGACGCCACAGCAAGGACAAGGCAGAAAGAGACGACGAAGACACCCCTCCAGAGGACTTCATACCTTCAGAGCTAGAAAGATGACCAAGAAAAGAAGAAGAACCTTCCGAGACATAGACGTTTTTGATTATTAAATCACAGACAGAAGAAAGAAAATGATGCACCGAGAGTCTTGCGCATGTTCCAAGTCGGAACTGGATCTGTTTGCCATGCCACCCACCATGATGACGATGCAAGAATACCAATGGGTAGAATTTCATCCCATCTCCTCTTTGACGGATTCAGCTCCCATCGAGTTTGAAATCAAAGGATAGTCCTAAGATTACATTGATCTGAATATCAGTTACTTGTACCTGAAAGTCAAAGTTCTCGATCCGAATGGAGGTCCTATAGACAATGAGCCAGTAGCTCCCGTCAACAATTTCATGCATTCCTTGTTCAACGAAGTGGATTTGTACTTGAATAACAAACTGGTCAGCAGCAGCATAGATACTTACCCTTACCGAGCGTATCTGGAAAATTTATTGACGTACGGAAAAGAGGCCAATAACACTCATCTGGATGCCTGCGTCATATTTAACACGGTAGGCAAATTCAATGACACCGATTTGATTACAGATAAGGAACCAAACTACAATGTGAGATTCAACGCAAGACGAGACAAAATCATAGGACCCAACAAAGTTTTAGAACTAATGGATCGCTTGCATTTGGACATGTGGTTGCAAGAAAAGTGTTTGCTGAACAAAGTGGATGTCCGCCTGAGACTGAATCGTAGCAGTGCCGCTTCCATTTGATGGATGCAGTTGAATACTATTACAAAACCAACATCCTAGGAGCACGACTTACGTGCGTCGCGTGGAAGTAAGAAACGACATCAGTCACACTTTGAGCAGAACGACTGCCAAGTACCCGATACGACGCGTGGAAGTGAAAACTTTCACCATTGCCACTTGACTCCGATCCAAGATCGAAAATCATCTGTTCCAAGGACAATTACCCTAACGTTAGCAATGCAGGCTTCAACGGATTCCGCAATGAAAATACTTTCCACTTTCATCACTACGACGTGTCCAAGATCGACGTCAGTCACGATGGCAAGGCCTTGTGTACCAGACCTTTCGAACCTGACTTTGACAAGAAGAACTACTTGAGATCGTACTTGTCCCTCTACGAAGCAACGATACAGTTAGGAACCAACACCAGCCACGGCATTACGTACGAAGATTATGCAAAAGGTTACGCGTTGTGGGCTTTTGATTTCACTCCTGACCAAGGCAGCGACGAGGGACATTTGCAAAACTACTGGACCACACGGTGAACGTCATCTTGTATGCCCAATTTGATAATACGATAGAAATCAACAGTTTGAAAGAAATCATTCTAGACTATTAGAAAGAGTTTCTAGAGCAGACAATGGAACGGAGCGGAGCGGAAGATTATTATCCCTCCTTAAATGGTGGAGAATCTTTAGAAATGGAATGAGGGATATGGTGGAAGAAGAACCCAAAGATAAAGACGAAGAGGACGTGATGGTCACGTCCAGATGGCCAGAACAAGAATAACATTTGTTTCCTGTTTTGCTAAACACCTGGCTGATAAAATTACGGAACTGACCAAGAAACATTGCTATGGATGTCAAAACGAGCATCCCAGTCAAATTCAACACGATAAATGTCTGATGATGAGTCAAGAAGAAAAATTGGACGAGTATCTGGAGGACGCTTGGGGTCTCATCTCGGAAGAAGTAGTGTTTCATCAGTGGTATAAAGACTTGCGTGATCATTCTTGCCCTCCATTGTCTGCTCTAAAGGTCCGTCGCATCGAATCTATCTTGTCCAAGATTACGAAGACGGAGCTAATAGCCGTTTACTTGTCCGAGATTTTCAGGCAAATAGTCAGGATTGAATTAATGACTTATCATTACCTGTGAAGAAAAAAAAGACAAAACAACAAAACAAAAAATGGATACCTGGAAACTTTATTACCTTTTGAACAATAGTTCGTGCACCGATTCTTGGAATCTTGTCGTGTGCGCTAAAGATGAACTACCTCATCGCAAACCTGAAGACCATCAAGCTTATGTCATCAACACGGACGACAGTCATCTCCCAGGAACCCACTGGGTAGCCGTCTACTTTCCCCACGATGCTGTGTGAAGTATTGTGATTCATATGGATGGCCGCCTTTGGAAGACGACATCATTGACTATATGAGAAGGAACCAAGAAGCCCAGACGACTCGCTTCAATAATGTGAAATTACAAGGCACAGATTCAATGGTGTGTGGACAATATTGTGTGTATTTTCTTTATCAACGCAGACTTGGATATTCCTTAGAACATTTAGTGACTTATTTTGCTCGTGACTGTTCTA
Source organism: Megalonaias nervosa (assembly GCA_016617855.1). Taxonomy (NCBI): domain Eukaryota; kingdom Metazoa; phylum Mollusca; class Bivalvia; order Unionida; family Unionidae; genus Megalonaias; species Megalonaias nervosa. The sequence continues at coordinate 2,992 of JAECUM010026807.1, read as the reverse complement.
AAAACGATAAAAAAATAGATCGATGGTTTTGTGACCGTTATGGATATCTCTTGTCTTTAGCTAGGAAACGTAGTGTACATCAATGGTCTAATGACCTCCCTCAGTGGAAGTCTAGCTTGATTTCACAACGTTGTCAACCTTGTCAAAAATAGTTTGTTTGAAAAATTGTTATATGATGTGTTTGTTGTTTGAATAAAAAATGTTGTTTTGAAAAATGTGTCTGTCGTTTGTTTTCAAAACATTTTATTTTTATAAATGCTCTTTGACTTCTCTCTATCCCTCACCATGAAATCAGCTATCATAGCGTCCCTACCCACCCAAAAAATCGTAGGGATGTTTTCTATCGCGTCCGTGTTTGGGTCATATAAAGCGGGGTAGTCTCCAGTCTGACCATCATTCCATTCAGTCTGCAGCGAACACAGCAAGATGAAGAACATGCAGTCAGCAATGGAGCTAGCAACGGAGATGATTCCCGCCCAAGCGTTGAGTGCACTAAGGGGCCTCGGTCTCTTAGTTGCCACCGGTTGTAGCTTAAGAGCACAAGCTAATAGATCAACTTTGCTCTTAATTTGGGACAACAAAGAAAATGAAGCGAGACAACGGCCCAGGAGACGTAGAGGGGGTAATATGCAACAACAGCGGGAGCGTACTTCGCAGACCCAGTTAGCAAACAGCCAACCTACTACGACCCATGAACAAGGCAAACCCCAGCAGTCGACCTAGCCAGGGGCCCGGCAAAAGGTTATGAATGCCCAGGAAAAACCTGACCATGCTCGGGTACCTCCGCAGCAAAAACAGCAAAAACAAGTTCAACCAACACAAGAAAAGGAGACATTTCCTACCATTGTGGCTCAGACTCCTAGAAGTAGGACACCACCTCTAAGTACATCACCTTCTCCTAGTAAATTACAGCAGGATTTCACCAAGATTCTTCAAGACGTAAAAACTGTCTTAAGTAGCACATTAAAGGAACCGAGTTCTACTGTCATGGTGGAGGATAAATTAGATGGCAGTAAAGAAGTCGAGACAGAAATGGAGCAAGAGGGGAAACTCGACCTAGATATTGAGAAGCTACATAACCTGGGACTGCAGGAGACCGTAGTCAACCACAAGAACGCTGGCAATTTTATTAGCGCAGTCACATACTTGGCACGGAGGTCTCTCAGGACTAGGAAACCCAAGCCCCAACAATGGTTATTTGCGGGACGTATCCTGCACAACTATTACAGAGATGCGTACGAAAAGCACCCGATGTAAGCTCTTATTGAAGCTTTAGTATTTAACAGACTTACACGGGTACCAAGTATTCCCGATTCGGCGGTACAAAGAAACTCGGTCGGCAGAAGAAATCTGGGAGGAAGAAAACTGCCGGAACACCTTTAACCTGTTGCCATAAAAGCCCTTTTTAGGGCTACTCTACAAATTGCCTCTTATCAGGGGATTTCACTTTGGCTTGGAATCCCTATTCGATCAAACCACTACACTGATCTGATCCTTTGATCACCGTTCAAAATTAAAATCTCATACCTAATATTGACTCAAACATTTTAATTGTCGCTTAGACATTTTAATATTGGAAAAAATTAGGGATTTTTATTTATGGACACTATAGTACTAGATAATTTCGGATGGTTAGGTAATAGGACAATTTATCAAATTATTTGAGAATTTGGCTAATTGCAGGTGGCTAACACACTATTGGTTTGGTTAACTGTCCATTAGTATGACTGGACTGAATTTGAAAAATTAAGTACGGACTGGCGTTTCAGGGCTCTGTCGCGATTGCGCCTCCTGCCGGGCCTCTTTCCTCCTTTTCCTCACTCGGACACCCGTACCATGACGAAGATGTGGAACAATTTCCACCCGTCCAAACACCAGATGTCCCGATGAGACGTCATAGTCGCGACCAATCGAGACTGGCGTCTAATTTTGCTTTGGTCGACACCTGGCTCCGCGGCAGGTCGGACTTAAAATTCAGATTTAACTTGAGTGCGTGTTGGGTCCATTCCCACTCAAGAAAGCCTTCCATTCATGTCGTTTGGGACTTATCGGCGCTCTGGCAGGTGATGTGGCGGAGTGGCATGATGGGTGCATGGCGAAACATGCTGCATGTGCGGACACGGGGACCCGCAGGAACGTGGAAGAAAAAAGAGAGTGGTCCGGTGATACCTGTATGCCAACAAGTCTCTTCATACTGAGAAGTGTGCTGCGGTAGTTAAAAGTAAAACTTTACTCTGCAGTACTCAAGACAACTCACCTGCTGGTGTTTAGAATTGTCCCACGACCTGACGGCTAAATTATCAGCACTCTATGAGTGCATAAACGCCTTGCGGATGTGGCTCTAATTCCTTCTTGCAGGAATAATTTATCATCTTGCTGTGCAGGAATAAACTAGTGGCACATTCACTCTAGTGGGAAAGCCACTTTAATCCAAAAATTTAATCAATCAATCAAAGTCTGACCATCCATGGTTGCCTCGTCCATCTATGAAGATGCCTTCTAATTTAGCTAAATTGATCGAGGCCTACGTGAATTTACATCGTTTCATTCAAAACCTGATACCCAAGCCTGCTGAGACAGAGAATGTCAGGATGTTAAAAGTAGCCCAAGACCTGATAGAAGAGGTCTTCAGAGAACAAATCAAGAGCAAGAAGAAAGTACGGAGAAATACATACTTAAGAAACAGCAGAGAGAACAGGAACAGCAACAGCAGCAGCAGCAGCAGCAATAACAGCAGGAGCCAGACAGAGGTTTTGTAGACTGCCGTGTGGACACGAAAGAGTTCTACTTCTCTTTCCGAAGAAGCAGACCCTATCCTGTCGGAAAGTCTGCAGCCAGACGGGGACGCAATCTTAGACAATAAGAGATTGCCATCACCCCGTCAACACAACAGCCCTTTTCAGGGCTACCCCAAACCACCTAGAAAAGAGATACTAGTCAAATTGCCAATCACATAATTTTGAATGTTAGTAAGTTAAAAAATAGAAGTGTG
>JAECUM010026806.1:0-31632 GCA_016617855.1 Megalonaias nervosa | reverse complement strand
ATATCCATTATGGTATGTCCAAATAATTAAAACAGCCCTTGAGTAATCCAACGCCTATTTGAAAAATCAAAACAACTAAACTTGCAAACGTTTGAAGTCAAACAGTGATGTAGAGTAATCAAGGCCCCCTCCCCATATTCTACTGTCCCTGAGGCATCTATCAAAATAACCACGGATATATATATATATATATATATATATATATATATATATATATATATATATATAGTATTTTCATTTAGAATTCATGTTTTCTTATTTTACTTGTACACTGCATATATATATATATATATATATATATATATATATATATATATATATATATATATATAATTTTCATCTGACCATCTCACAGCTTATATCTCCATCTAGAGTTGAATAATTATATCACCAAAATATTGTTGAGATGAAAATGTCTCAATCCTTTAAAATATTTCAAATTTTAAAACTAACCTTTCATACTTCAGTGCCAACATATATAGCACTTTTATATCTGTTCCATATGAACTGATAAGCTTTTCTGGTGTTAGTCAAAAGACAACTTAGTCCATAGTCACTAACCTAAGCACAAAATTTTAACTTGTACTCAAATTTAGTAAACCCAAGAGATGTATGAATCTGGAAAATTTTGTGATTATTTATTCATATAACTACATACAAGACAAAATTTAATAAGATGATGCAGCTCATAGTATGATCTTTAATTGTGGCTTTTTGAATCTGAGTTCAAGTTTCATCACCCTTGAACCCAATGAATGAGATGCTTGGCGATTTCAGTAATCCATCAAGCACTTCTGTCTTTTGATGAGTGTATCATGTGCGCATTTGGCAAACAACTAATTAAACATGCAAAATTTCAAATGTTTATGTAAAGAAAACACCTTTGGTTGAATCAGACAGGAAGAAACTTTTCACAAATTTACATTCTACTTGAAATTCTTTATATCCCTTTTAACAAGAAAAAATATGTCTTGTTAACATTGTTGATCTGATTTCTCATTGGTGATTGGTGCACTGTGCTATTATATCAATACTTTTACCTATCCACCAACTTTTCACATTTTTGTGGCTGACGGTAATGCCTGTTACACTTTTTGTCAGAACAGCAGTGTAACACAGTCACCAAAACTGCCAACTGAATATCAACCTGAGCATGTTATGGCAAGAGCAACACCAAAATAGCCCTAAAATAAAAACACCAAAATAGCCCTAAAATTAAAACTCCAAAATAGCCTTAAAATAAAAACACCAAAGAGCCCTAAAATAAAAACACCAAAATAACCCTAGGAGCTCCAGATGACTGAGTGGTCCAAGTTGCTTGCCTCTAAAGCTCAATCACATCTGCTTGTACGGGTTCAAGTCTCAGCTTGACCAACATGGGTATGTGAGAAAGTGTACCAGTTGCTTCCGCCTGAGTCAGTGGTTCTTCCTAATTTCTTTCTTCCCCAAATATTCTGGCTGCACTGTATATCCTATCATAGGCTCAAAAATGGTGTTAAACCCAATAAAAATCAAACCAAAGCAAAACAGCCCAGTTTGTGCTCACCACAGTGAGCTATTTTATACTATTCAGTCAGTTTCAGATGCAACCCTGTAAAGAGCAAAAAACACAAGAAGAAATAAAGACATATTTCTGTAGGGAAACATCAAGCAGAAAGCACAAAAGGGGAGTTCTAAAATAAGGGCCCAACCAATGAACACAGAAGAGGGCGAGATTACAGAAAGTGAAGGAGATATTTTAGACCTTAAAATTAGACCCTAGCACAAAATGGACAATCTCAAACTGGTGAAAAAGAACATGCAAGATGATTAGCCATATATTAAAATAAACGGAAAAATCAGGAGTCAGAATGGAGCTCAAAAGCACAAACAAAACCGCAATAAAGAAACAATCATGCATGAAGCAAAACACACAACCTGACAACAAAAATGAGATGGAGAAAACCTAAGAAAAGTGAGAAAATAAATATGCCAAATTCATATATAAATGATAATAAGTCAGGTAAAAATGAAAAGAGCAACATGGAATAGTAAAATAAGAAACCAATATTGTATATAATAACAAAACTTGTTTACATATTACACATAAAAATAAAATTGGATTCAGAGTACAAGATCCTTACTTATAATTAACATAAACTTAAAAGATAGATGAGGTGATAAAAATGTTAAAGGACATATCACATGATACAATATTTCTACAATCAATCCGATAAATCACAAAATGGAAATAAACGTTACAGAACAAGAATAGATGTAATATATTCGATTATGCTTTTCAGATCATTTTTTACTAGAAATATACTTATCTATAAAGAGAGAACTAGAAGTAGATGAAACAATGGGAAATGGAAAGCATACAAATAAGAGATAATAAAAGCATCACATGAAATATAAATACAAATTATACCAGAAGAGATAATGTAAAAATGTAATGGAAAAAGGACCCAAAAATATCATAAATAAAATTAAAATAAATATAAATCATTGGAAAAAACAATAAATAAACTGCAAATACATGTCCATGTACCGGTATATAAAATATTTCTATACCTACATGATGTATGCTTAACATGGGAAGAAGCAAAGAAGAAATATGTAATTCCCATCATCCAATAAATTTTAATTGCTATAATGGTCAATTTACAAAAGAATATTTAATCTTAGAATGCAAGTCTTATGAAAAGTAAAGGCAAGAAATATAGCTAAGGATAATCAAAGAGAATGGAGCAATAGAAGATAACTTACTGTACCAGAACAAATAAGAAAATGGAAAAATATAAGATGTAAGAAACCTGATTGTTAAGATTATAGATACAAATTGGATAAAATACAACTGATTCAAGAAACAAAAGTTTCAAACTTTTCCACACACACACACACACACACACACACACACACACACACACACACACACACATAGAGTGACTAAGGTGCTCACTTTTACAGGTCACTGACATCTCACCCTGTAACCTCTGTCTGTGTGGGTTTGAGTCTTGGTTCAGCCATGAGAAAGCTTGCCAGTAGCTTCCATAGGGAGTGGTTTCTCCCAGGCTTTTACTCCACCAAATATACTGGCTGCCATGTATAGCCTACTGTGTGCTGAATAATGACATCAACCCACAAAACCACAAACCATGTGTCTATATATATATATATATATATATATATATATATATATATATATATATATATATACTGCAGCTGAAAGACAGGGACTAAGCTCACCTAAAACGTGTTGATGAATGAAATACAGCCACTAGGATGGTAGGGGTAGGGTGTCATTCCCATGCATAGTGTGGTCCAACCCCCACCTTTGCATTATGGAAAAATCCCACCCCCAAGAAGTGAACAAGTCCTCTCACACAATTAATAACCAAAAATAACATTAAAAAAACCCAGAAAACAATCTGCATACTAACACAAGCCCAACTCATATAGGTAACAATACTGTAAGCAGACAAAAATATTACTGGGGGTTTTGCTTGTTAAGCAACAGTTGAGAACACTGAACGCAGTACTATGCAAGGTAGACAGGTTCACATAAGAGACTCAGAAAACAAAACCATAACAAAACCATCTACCAGACACAACAAGAAAATGATTTTGGTGGAGGAGACAAATACAAATATGAACAAATGCAAGTCCAAAATACACACATCATACAAACATTCAGTACAAGAAGCAAACATTTTTGCTACACAATATACAACAAATAATTTCCACCACCTATAAAAATTGTTGTCTGTGTGATGTATAACAGATTTTTGTCATTGTAGTAAGCATATAGCCAGGATCAGCTTTTGTTTTTTGTTTTTCATTGTCTTAGTGGACGGTCATTGCAAAACACAAACAACAGATCAATAATCCAAATACAGGGCTAGTATACTAATTCATCACCTAGATAAAATGTCAGGGCCTTTGGTGGTAAGATTTATACATGCAAATTCCTTGCAATTCATCAAGTACTTTAGTCGCAGTCCTATTCAAGATGTGTCGAAAAAAGGAAACCAGAGGCTAAAACCTACCCTAAAATTATGTGGAGCATAATCCCTGAGTTATTACACAGTAAACCAGCTGTGAATTTCTTGTGTGTTTTCTTCAATGAGTGTGTGCCAGAATCAGCCTGTATATTTAAATCTTGCTAGTGTTTGGTACAAGAAAATAAATAATCTTTTGCATTAAAATTGTTACTTAAATAATAATGATAAATATACAGCTTGTAACAGATTTGAACAAAGGAAATGCCAGTCTAGACATATACATATAGCAATGGGGTAAATTCACTTTTTCCAACAAATATCATACATTGCATATGTGAAAAGGACAATATATATCAAGCCAAGGCCAGGGTCAATTCAAACCTTCCAAATGGGTTAGGAAACCAGCCATAAGCTGTAATGCAGCCTGTTTTGAAATACAATTTGGGCCAAGGGACTGAATGATTGGAAACCTGGCCCCAAGATTCTAATGAGTAAATCCAGATAAAAATACCATAAAAAAACAGGAACCCAGGTCAAAAATAATATTCTCTTTTTCATACTCAAAATTCTGTTTGATTTCTTGAAAAACCCACAATACAGAAGGGGTGGGGGAGAATAAACAGATAAAAAAACACCACTGAATTTTAGAATAAGTGGAGGGAGGTCATCTCATAGGCCTGCTAGTTTATCAAAACTGGGGTTCTGGAGGTGTCTATACGAAAAAAAAAAAGAAGAAAAAAAAGGAAAAAAGTGGATCCACGACTCCTTGCTGGTGAAGATGTCAAAAGGTGTGTCAGGTTCCAATCCATATTTCTAAGATGGAGTGGGATCAACATTAGGAAAGCTCATCAGTTTGACTGGAACCTATACGATAGTGTTTACTTTGAGTTACATAAGTTTGGAGTAAAAGTTTAAAAAATAAAAACTGTGACATAGTTTTGAAATCTGGTAACACCTTTAAGTTGATTAATCTTCCATTCTCAAAATAAATGAATTTGGGAAAGGAAAGAAAAAGAACGATACAAGAAAAGACATGAGTGAAGTGCAGTCAAATGTATGCAGATACCCGCCAAGTTACCTGCCAGTTGACTGAATGCTATCGAAGACTTATTTATTGCCTGAGCAATACTCGTTGTACTCTGTGATAGGGCCTGCGTCAATGATAATGTCACTGAATTATTTGTTACAATAGCATCAGACTGGTATCCAAGCTCTGTTACTGCTAAGATGCTTCCAGAACTGATAAAATAAAGAAACTGAATTAAATATTGAAGAAATCATCGCAAGTATTTAATGTTGTTGCTAAATATACAACGTCCGTCTGTATTGGCCATCATAACTGAAGGTCACAGTCACTGCTTCCTTATATGGTTAATCAATCAGAATGTCTTCAGCTTTTTTCCTTGGCATGATACTAACAAAACCCTATAGGAATTAGTGGCCAGTTTGACACAGTAACATTTGATCGTCTATGCATTTACATCAAGTGGATAAATGTTATCCTTAAAAAATGATAAATGTTGAAAATAACACTCACCCTTCAATGAAATACATGCATGTTGAATGTTTAATGTTATAACTTCCCCTGAAAAAGCTGAAATCATTGGTTTCAATAGTCTCAGAATGTACTACTTAATTTGCTAGTAGTGATGACATATCATCAAGTCGTCGTAACACCAAATAAGTCATTATGATAGTGTAACAACCACTGGCTTAATTGTTATTTTAATTCTGTAATAAATCTTATCTTACCTTATCTTACTTTCTTAAAAAAAAAAACAAAATAAAAAATTAAAAATTAAAATAACGAACAACAACATTTCAGTCTTTCGATATAAACATGCTGTCGCTTATGCTCACTGATTAGGCTGCTTCTAAGTTTCAAACAGTTTAGATGAACAGTTACAATCACACACGTACTCCATTTCATAAACAGCTTTTTGATATACAACGAATCCGTTAAGGGTATATAACCCTGTTAATGTTACTAAATATTATGTCATGCAGATTACATCTCCTGAGGACCCTAATCGGAATGCAGGCCATAACAAATGAAATTATTTCTTTGTTTATTTTTCATTGAAAAGTTACAGAAACAGACAGTTATTATTAAAATATCTGTGAGATTTATTTTCATCGACTATCTTTAATTATCAGATATATTCTTTTCATATCTAGCTGCTGGATATTTGTCCGCAAAAAAGACTTTCCAATTTTGGAAGAATCAGTACAATTACATAAGTCTTTTTAAAAAAATGCAATAGTGAAGTTATGCAGCTCAAATCAGAAGAGACTGGGATGTTCCGGTGTCTATTTACAGCATGCATGTAAAAGGCCGAGGACATTATATATGGTGTCTATACCTAGAAATCGAACAAATTCGTCTCTTTCCAATGGGACTCGTATAACTTTATCTTTTTGAAAGAGATTTGGAAGTAACGGCAGTGGTATTTAGCAAATTGGTAAGTTTTTGGCAGCTGTTCATCCCGTGGGATGTAAAAGAATAGATTCTTCTAAAATGATAGGTGTTGAAAATAACACTGAACAATGTTTCAACAATGAAATACCTACACTTTTAATTGTTTATGTTTTTCTTGCAATGTTTAATGAAAATATTTAATAAATGTTTAGGTTTCAATAGTCACAAACTAGTGATTAGTTTACTATTATCGATAACACACCGTCGAGTGGTTGTAACACCAGTGAAGTTATCATAAAGTAATAACGACCACAGGTTTATGAGCAGTTCAAAATGAATATAGATGTCTAAGGTAGTTTTTTGTCTAGTGTCCTACATAAAAGGCCGAGGATGTTTCGAGTGTATACGCAGGGAACTACTTGCATGCATGCGAAAACAAACATTGCTATTGTGACAATGAGCGTTAAATTAGGGCACACTATTCCAATTTGACCTTATTGTTCATTTGGTCTTCATCATATGTGTAGCCTCAACATGGAGGTGTAGCCTCTACATGGAGTTAGAACATTTATATTTTACATGGTAACACTTTTAGCTTAATTCATAAAATCAAAGAATTTTAATTTTAAATGGAAAATAAAACTGAGATAAATTGACGGTTCATCTTCAAATGAGTTGCTAAACTTAAAAATCAGGTTTCATAAAGAAATTATTCAATTTATTACATTTTCTTGCCCGTGTATTTATATTCAAACAAGAACTTAAAAGGTTAAACAGTATTTGTATCCATTTTATTGATGTCGTAAAATTTGCTGTGTATTGGTAGTCAAGTAATGTGTACATTTATCTTTTTAGCGTTTCTTTCTTTCAATAATTTGTTTGCTTGATGGTTTTAATGAGTATTCCATCTGTTAATTAAACTACAAGTGGTACTGACACCCAAACACAGATTGCACATGTTTATTTTGTCTCTTAAAGTGGCATTATTTTCATAGAATTGGCTGTAGTCAAATCAATAGTTTTCACACCCTAAAATTTTGCAGCACAGTTACTTTAGGAACATCTGTAAAGGAACCTCCTTAGCTTTTAATGGCATTTCAGCAAAATAATGACTATATGGTGCCAAATGAAAGTAAAGTTCTAAAACGTAAATCTTTTTTGAACCAGATATTTTTTAACCAAATTTTAGCCCAAGGTTAAGATGTAGGTTTGGACATTTTTAAGGACCAGTCTGCACAAAAATCCCATGTTATACTAGGGCAGGTTTAGTGAAGTTTTACTGTATTTATTACCTTGTATTCTGCAGTTTACTGTACTTGCAGAAATTTCGTAAGCTTCCATTATTGCAAGCGCTGTTGAGCTGAAAAATACAGAGAAACACAAATAAGGAAGTCGTGGTGCTAACATTATATCAGAGAAAAGTAACTTATCAATGAATACGCATAATCAAAACAAACAAATGCTTTTACGTAGTATTTAAAGTTTCAATGTTTTTATAAATAAAAAGTAATATGTTAGAGCTGAAAAAGAGAAACACTAAAATGAAAGTAACAAAAAATTGGAAAAAATGTAACATAAAAAAATTAATTCTGATATATTTCATGTTTAAAACTTTTTTTTAAACTGATTTGCCACTCATATTTTGATTAGACTTGGTGATCACCCAAGACTGATATAAGTAACAAAGTCTAATACTTGTGCAATATTTTCTATATGCAAATATCATACAAGTTTTGATGAATACACACAAACAAATCAATGCGTTTAAAAAGTTTAAAGCTACAATACAATAAATAGAAAAGGAATACAGGAGAGCAGACAAAGATACACACTGTGAAAGGAAAGTAACAACTTAATTAGAAGAGATCATAACAAAACTTATTTTGATATCCTAATGTACCTCATTTGTGAGTTCTTGTTCCAGATTTTTGAAGTCTGCACTGGTTTTGTCCTGATATGTTACTTTGTAGTCGCGGTTAATCCTCAGTGTACCAACAAAGCGTATGACTGCAAAGAAAAAGAAAAAAAGACCTGTGACAATGAATGGTATTAATGACACATTTTTCCTTCAGATGACATATGTCTGCAATGAAAAATAAGGTTTCCTGTTAAAAATTCTGCTCTTCAGTATAGTTTTATTTTAATTAGAGAACCAGTCTAGAAGTTTTATTTTCCTCTTTCGCCAATATCAAAGGCCAGTTCCTAGCATATTTTGTGTCTCCCATTTAACTTTTTGTGTAGCACAGTGCTTACTATGTAGCATTTGAAGCAGGGAACCAGAATAATATCCCCAGTGCATTAAGGGAAATATGTAAGTAGAGTCCGTACCTTTGCTAGGATACTTATTCTCTCGATCAGAACATAGACATAGACATAGACAAATTTGATTCAAGTCAGAGTTTGCATTACATACTAAGAAACATTAGCTGGCTGGAGCTATTTTATCAACTATAAACAATATATAGAACTTCATTCAACAATCAGCTTTTTATTATTTTTATTTTTAAATGCTAATCTTTACATTGTTTTAAGACATTGCTTAAATACTCATGCAAAATGGCTGGCCAATGTACGCTTAAGCTAATTTCCTCGCGCAAACTTATAATCCGTAATTAAATACAATGCATAGATGTCAATTTACATAAATATGATGTACAGCCATCGCTTGGCCATGTCTGAAAAAATAAAATATAATGCATAGATGTGAATTTACATAAAACTGATGTACAGCTATCGCTCAGCCATTTCCGTCAGGTCTTGAAATAAAATCGGTTAGTAGTTGTAGGAATACACATCAAAATTTTATGTGAGGTGATTTGCCTCTGGCAGAATGCAAATTATATGTTACAACAGCAAAGTACAAAGATGTTCTGATTTTGACTTTGTCTCCATCTGCCTCCATGCTGTTCCATATGAATAAAAGTAGTTCAGAATATAATTCCCAATGGCAATGAATTACATCCTAGGTTTCTTTCCCAACTTGACAGAAAGGGCCAGTGATGTTCCAGTTGTAGTTTGTTTGTGGTTTCACGGGCTCAGAAAGTGTGATTCCGTTGTCATTGAAATAGTACATGCGCCTAGTGAGATATTAGACTGATGTGTGAGAAAAGGTTTATAAAGCAAAAACGTGTTTTGTAAACATTTGAATGTGGTCTTGTAAGTGGTGGAAAGCGAAAAACCAAGAGAAAACCATCAACCTTGAATGGTCAACGTAACACCTTTATAACTTTGCACATGTTGAAACTGGGCATCGAACCAATGAACCAGCTGAGGACCACTGAGTTGTGAAAAAGGCGCATTATAGCTAAACAGTCTATGTCATGGGCGATTTTTAAAAAAAAATATTCATATGAATTGGTTCATTATCTTTCTTTTGGAGTAGATGGTTTTTAAAAGAAAAACTTTGTAGTAAAATTGTGTGTAAACACTTGCTTAGAATCAGACGACACAGTTGAGGTATGCTTTTGTCATTAATTCTTTTATACTGTTTTCTGCAAACAACATTGTGCACCAAAGACATTGTATGAGAAGCAGCTATTTATCTCAGCTGGTTTCATGGACTGAGTGCCAATCAGAACACCTCAACAGTGCCATATTACCCATTAAGCATACTAAGCACGTGCCTAGGACGCCAACCCAACAGGGGCACCAAGAAAAAATTCAGATTAATTGTTGATGATAAAATTGAATGAATTATATATGACCATTTCGATCTGCATGTACAAGTATTTTGATTTGGAATGATGGCAACACTGGTATTTTCCCACCTTTTTAGCATTTAATATTGTTTTTATTTTTTTTTTTTTTATTTTTTTTAGTTTCACATTTTGTAGGAGAGGAGGGGGCACCATACTATTTTCAGTGCTTAGGCCCCTAGAAGGCCTTAATCCGGCACTGCACATCAGATATTGTTCCAAGATAAAAATATGCCTAGCATCTATGTTGGCACAGTAATTTATGTATAACTCATACATTTTGTTCACTGGAAATTTTTTTTCGCAAAATGGAATCCACAATTTATTCCGACCACCTCAGCATATAATACGTATGGATTGACTTAGAATCGACTGAGAAGTTACGAATAAAAAAAAACGGTTAAAAAATGGTTAAATGCTTTCGAAGTTTATTGTTCAGTCCTTGTTTCGTAAAAAGTCGAGGTGCTCCGAATGACAGATTTTTGACATACATTTGAACTACGATTCGAAGGACTGACCTTGAACTTATAAATGGACTGAGCTGATATGCTTTTCCCACACTTTTACCAATTGGCTAAGATTGCCGTGAAAATAGCAAATCTTTCAAACATTTCATGCAGTGTAAAAATTTGTTTACATGCTTGCCATTGTACATAAAATATCACAAGAAATAACGAGGTCAATACCATATTTACCGTATATGTTGGGACGCCGTATTTGTTGGGACACCATAAATTAATTTTAAAAGTAATTTTTTGTGTATTGTATGTTCTGGGACACATCGTTTTTTTAGAGTCGTAAGTTGTGGGACACCTTTTAAATCATTCGAAAATTACATGTCGGAAAATGCACTCCAACTGAAATTTTATTTTAAAAAATTATAAAACTGTGTACTTGAGATAAACCTCTTTAATCCACTGCAGTATCATCTCATCAACGCAACCCTTCTCCTGCACACGTACGATCCATTCTTTTGGTGCATGAATACTATGTTTTAGCTTTCTCATACAGTGACAAATTGTTAGAGGCAACACATCACCTGAAGCGGAAACTGCAAGGACTAAAGTCAGATTTTTTCCAAATCTGCACCAGTCTTGCTAATTCTTACACTTTTGACCCCAATCTTGTCGTCAGTCCGTCCAGGAATGCGATCAAAGTACACTAGAATTTCATCCATGTTAATGATCATATTGTCGGGAAAATCATCTGCTTCTCTTCTGACCTTCACGAATTAATCACATGATTTTATTTACTCCAAATCTTCTGGGTGACGCTGAGTCATCGATGTCCGTGAACCAAGCACTATATTGTGTTACTTTAAAAATTGTTCCATTGTTTCAATTTATTTTCAAAATTCCCGTGAATACTGGTGAAAAGGAGCCAAAGTTTGCTTCCATATCTTAGCCGTCTTTGTATATTAAAAAAAAAACAACAATAAATAAAATCGGCACACTTAAAAGAATCCATAGTTGGCTTCCGAGATCAGCTTACTTTGCAATAAAATAACCTTTGTATTGATATCCTTTAAAAAAAATACCCCAACAAAACCGGCTTCAGAGTATCCAAAGTCGGCTTCCGAGGTCAGCTTGCTCTGTAATAAAATAACCTTTGTCTTTGATGTCCTGTCGGGAAGTTCAAAGAAGGAGTTTGCTGATCTCTGTCAGTTGTATTTATTCACCACCCGGGCTTCTATGTGCTTTGCTTCTGTAGTAATAATTAATATAAAGGAGCATTGATGTCTGCGGGTAAATAGTAATGATACTTTTGTAACCCGTGCTGGCGAAAAGATTGTCACTTGTACTCAAGTGAATGTGTTTTCAAATAATGATTTTTATTTGCGAAATACTGTCATACAGTAGACCTAGATATAATTCAAGCTTGGTTATTTTGCACCTAAAACCGTCTCATGCGTGAATGGCAGTTGTCTTCAATATATCGGTTGAGTATTTGCCTCTTGTTTGCAAAATCATCTACTTCTCTTCTGGCCTTCGTGCTTTGCAATAAAATAACTTTTGTATTGATATCCTTCAAAAAAAAAAGTAACCAAAGTCGGCTTCTGAGGTCGGCTTGCTTTGTAATAAAAATAACCTTTGTCTTTGATGTCCTGTCGGGAAGTTCAAAGAAAGAGTTTACTGCTCGCTGCCGGTTGTATTTATTCACCACCCGGGCTTCTTTGTGCTTGGCCTCTGTACTAATAATTAATACAAACGAGTATTGATGTCTGCGGGTAAATAGTAATGATACTTTTGTAACCCGTTCTGGACAAAAGATTGTCACTTAGACTCAAGTGAATGTGTTTTCAAATAATGATTTTTATTTGCGAGATACTATCATACAGTAGACCTGGATATAATTCAATCTTGATCATTTTGCACTTAACACCGTGTCATGAGTGAATAACAGTGATTATTTCCCTCTTGTTTGCGATTTTATTGGATCCAGTTTTCAGTCGGATAAGATATTCAAACCTTTGAGCACAACCAAATACAATTTGTTTCTCAATGTTCATGTCAATGAACAACGTGGCATGTGTTATTGGACATAAGCGATACACGCTACAATATGGAAGCCTACGCTACATATACGGATTTCGTGGATATACTTTATTCTTTAATGCTCATGTTGAAAAAAAAGGAATAAATGATAACAATACAAGGTTAGTTTCTTTCTTTTTATTATCAAATAAGCGTTTTGTTTATTTATTTTATTGCAACGTGCAGTGTGATAACAAATGCAATACAAATTTATTTCGTTTCTTAAGTCTTGGGACATATGACCTAGGTGAAAAAAGTTTCACCATAAGTTCTGGGACAGGAAAAAAAAAATATTTTATTGTGTCCGAATATATACGGTAAATACGGTATATGAGGATAAAAATATGGATATCTGTACCTTTGAAACTTTCCTCCAATGCAGATTATATAAAAGTTACAACACAGAATGTTACTCAAACTATGTTCCTCCAATCAGAATCTAGAGGGACCTTTTCCCTTTGGCAAAGATTACATGGGTGAATGTTTTATTTTATGCTGATAAGATTTTGTGCCCTTGTCTGGACCTTTGGCTTCTCATGATAATTCAACAATGATTTCTTTCGCTTTAGGTTTGACCATTATTCATAAACAAAAATATTAATTTAAACACCCCGTCTCCCTTGGGATGGAATATGAATATTCAAAATTAGCATCCTCTGCTGGTTAGAACTGCAGTGTAAAATGTCCTTTTGACATCCACCTAGTGGAGATTTAAGTTTACTTGACAAACAAGCCACTGCTTTCATCCATTCTGATGAAATATTCATTTGAATATAGATGTGACTTCTACATAAATAATTTAGAAGCCACTTTCATCAGTCACTTAAGGCGGGTATATCTAATATACTGGGTGTCTTCCACATATGAATATTTGCACAACAACAACAACAACACAAATAATAATAATAATAATAATAATAATAATAATTTTGTATATTATATTCATTTAGTTTGTTTTCAGTGTGTATATCCGACAGTTTGTACTGATAGAAAAGTGCACACATCTTTGTTACTTTTTGCCTTAGAATTTCATGTTTTTTTCAAGACCAGATTTTTCACAAAAATTTAAATCACTGCAAAACAAATCTATTTCAAATAACCAAATGCATCTTTTTAATAGTGATCTTGACCTTTTAAACAGTATGATACAAAATTACTTTTCATGTTGTATCTTCCTACAGGTAGTACAAAGCGTGTCATCTGTAGGTATTTTGAGATACTGTTCCTTCTTTATTAATAGGTCTTTGAAATTTTTGTGACATTTCGATTTTGGGGTAAAAAGGAAGGCAATGCTGAATTTCAACACTGGAAAAATTTATTGAGAAGAATGATAACTTTCCATTGCATTCTGTCATTTTCTTAAGATTATAATAAAAATGCTTCAGTATATTTTTTACATTTTTGGGGTTTATTTTCTACATTCGAAGTACATATTTTTAGCATGTTACAGGACCACTGATGTCGAAAGTTTGAGGCCATCAGTATGCAGTTTTCTGTCGGTTTCAAATACATCTGCCAGTAGTTGCAAAGATGGAACCAAAGGTAATCTATCTTGGTAATTAAGTGTTTGCTGAAAAATAAAATTTACGATTGTTTATTTATTTAATATTTTACATACGAGAACATATAAAAAAATAATTAAAATTTCCCGAGAACAGACATGAAACACGATGGTCATACCTGTATAGCAATTCTCTACAGATGTGGATCCTTTTGTATCAGTTGTTTTACCTCCGTCACATTTGTTGCAGAAACCTTTTCCTTGAAGATTTTGATAAAATCCAACTTCACATTGAATGCAAGAAACAGACCCTGCAGAGGGCTGATATGATCCTGCACTGCAATTTACACAAGTCTGTGAACCTTCTTTGGGTTGGTAATATCCAACCGGACATGAATCACATTTGGCTTGACCAGACACTGTTTGATACATTCCTGCTTTGCACAGTAAGCACATAGAAGACGAACTATTCTGAGGTTGATATGTACCAGGATCACAGAGTATACAGGATGTTGAACCTGGCTTCATTTGGTAGCTACCCACTGGGCAGGGCAAACATGATTTTTGACCGGTCTTTGGTTGGTAAGTGCCGGCTGAGCACAGTATACAATCCGAGAATGGAGATGGAAGGTACGATCCAGCCGGACATACTGTATCAAAAAAGTATAAGATTATGTTTTGTAAAAAATATACTCTTTCTGTCCACATATAAAATTACTTGTTGATGTCTTCATATGCAACACTGAATTACCTTTGGAATAGGAGGAGCTCATTGAAATGTGATGTGACCGATAGACAGATAAATAGATAACAATGACGAATGTGAATCATCTAGAAACCATGTATTAAAAATGGACCGTCTCAAGCATAAATGACTTATAAATAGAAAAAGTTCTTCTGATCATTATAATATGTCCTATAAAGTTCACCTGTGATTTTCTATTTCAAAGCCATTTTTCTTTCCATTTCTTTGCTTTCATAATTTTCAGTGATCAAAATGTTTAGTGTAGACTTAAATATTATTGATTTAAAAAAAAAAAATCTTTGTAATTACACTGATAACGCCTTATATACCGTCTGATATGCGTGACGTGACATCAAAGGTAGATATCTCGTATTGCCGTCTGCATTTGTCACTGTCAAGCATACGAAATATATGCCGTATTGTAATGACCGTGACAGCGTAGGTTATTGGTAGTTCTATTTGCTTACTTTATTTAACAATAGACTTGCTTTTATATATTCCGCTGATAAAATATATGGGATGAAATGGGACACGTTAAATAACATATACAACTACTCAAGTTTTCCTTCATTTGACATGGTTCTATGAGAGACAGAAGATGTTACCATGTACAATTAAATATGAAAAAGACAATTCTGTCGTCCGATAAATCAGCCCCTCCCCCAATTCTGTGTTGATATTGATGGATGACATGTTTATTTGATGTCACCTTTCATTAAAATGTACAATTTTACTGCATGCAAATCTTTCCGTAGCACACTTGCATACATTTTAGACACTTACTGGTATTTGCTACCAACCCTATCTAGCGCAAAATTTAAAATGGCCATAGGACAGAAGGGTGTGCTATTCCTTATGGATTTACAATTCGCCAATTTGATCCTGAACTAGTATGTATATATCGCCCAAAGAACCCTTCAGCCGACGGCAGCTCAACAGCTGCGAGTAATACTGGTAAGTGTGTTAAATATATACTGATGTGTGCAGACAAATGTGTCTCCAGATTTTTGAAGGTTTTAATGAATAGGCTATATCAATCCATAGAACGCGTCAATATATCATTACAGGTGTGGGGCTAATTTATAGGCCTAACAATTCTGCAGCACGACAAATTCGTCATATAGTTTCATAGACGAGCGATGTGGATACACATCACCTACTTGAGTTATATAAGTTATTCATCGCCTACAGCTCGGGAAATACACAAACGCAAGCAGAGATAAGCATTGAAGTCACCCACTTATAAACCTGTATAACTAATAATTACTCAGATTGCGCATGTGTAATCTTTTGTGCGATGTTTTCACTACAGATGTGAATGGGCATATAAAGAAGTACACAGTAATCCATTTCGTACACATCGTATTGTATGGTCCGATGCTATGCAGGAAGATTTTTTTAAAAATCATCAAAAATTCTGTTTTAACCGGAAGGTGCTTTCTCAGGTTGTGAAAGCTTATCCAAGGACTTTAGCTACCACTTCATCGTTTCTACATTTTGTAACACAGACCAAAAAGTAGATCTTTTATCTGCCATTACTGGTGTCCGTCAGAAAAAAGTCTGAGATCTGTTTGTTGGTCTATTTGTAACAATGCTGGAAGAATACTCTTATTTAATTAACATATGTTTCCACTTGACAGGTTTCCAGACTTACCTTTTCCGGTGTAGCATGTTTCACAGCATGCGCTCTTCACTCCAGAATCATCACACAGTGAAATATTGACTGACGTAATGTTGTAGCAGTTACTCACTTTGTCCCCATATTCACATCCTTTGAAAGGAAAAGAGCACATGTTAGCATTGATCCAAACGAGACATATAACAAGAGTATGGAAAGCAAACAGATGAAAGGACGAACAGTAATAGAAAAAAAAAAATGGAATCGGTGCATCTTAGAACCCAATTTTCCTCATGTTTTGCAAATGATTAAAAACTATAACTTTCATACCTTCAGAAAATTTGCATATTATCTAGCAAACAAGCGTTTACAATGGTCGAATGGCAGTCAGACACCACCATATGTTTCCATTGTTAGAGTAGAGGTAAATTTGCAAACTTAAAATAAGATTACATATTAGGAATGTGAAAGTCCAAAGTTGAAAATAAGTTGGAAAAAGAACACGAAGATTGAACTTTATTCACGTTTTCCATGTTGGGTGCTATAGACAGATTTACTGGAAGATACTTTATAACAGTTGCATATATTTTCAGTAATTTACAATACTTTCACAAATCCTAGCTGTCACATAATTGTATAAATCCCTTTATTTATTAAACACATGTACTCGGGTTTCGTTTCTTGTGTACAACGATGCCCGAGGGTGCTTTATGTATATTGTACATTATTTCGAAACAGTGAGTTCGGTTCATCCTATGCTGCACGTGCAAAGTGCTTTCGATTGGAAAAACCGAATTCTTCTAGCGCACAGACAATATAGGCTACATCGTATGTGTATAAATGCCTCACCGTAAGATAATATCTTCACAATACGGAACGTCTTGTCAATAAGCAGTCTACTTAGGGACTTGCATAATGGAAACGACTTAGAGATTTGCGAAATTCTGAAACTCCTGGTTGAGAAGTAAGTCTTCTGAATTGAAATTATGTATTATGCCCCCGGATACATTTCTTTAATGAGGAAGATGGAAAGTCAGCGGAGAAAAGGAATCACGGAATAGCTAATGGAACGAATACGGACTTTGATTTAAGGCAACGGAAGATTTTGAAAGATTAAATCAGTACACTATTTGATGATGAAACTCCTTGTGATGTAGAGTACCGATTAGATGGATTTTACGGACCAGGGAGAAAGGACAGATTCAATATTTGTATGATTTGTGTCTGACTTATTCACGAAATAGCTTTAATAGACTCGACAAATTTAATATACATACTTACATTATTTAATTATAACTAATTATTAGAACTAAACCTCACGATATTTAAACTAATTATAACTACTAAATAATTTATTCAAAACTCTCAAAATGATGGATTTAGGATCAAAATTCCATACTAGAACTAAACAAATCATTCATGTATTGGACAAGAAACTCGTGGCACCTGAGCTAGTATTCACGTGATCGCGGAAGCGTAGTGTGAACGCTGCTCGTGCCTAATTAAGATCCCAAAACTAAACCCATGCGCAAAGCAGGAAACATTATATTTATTCAATTATTAAAACTATTTTTAAATAATTATTAAAAAAATTAAAACCCTACTTAATTAACCTTCACTACCAAATTTGCATATATGGAAATTAAATATGAAATTAATTTAATTAATTTAACACCAAGAAATTAAAATTTAATTTCTTTACTCATTAAACTTTAGACTTGTAGAAAAACTATAATTATAAATTAAGTAACAACTCTTAAGAATTTGATACATTAGAAGATACAATTTGATTTCAATGGTGTACAATTCCTAACTAAAAAATTTAATAAAATCGAAATTCAATAAACTTAACAAGAAACACACACATAATGAAAGAAAAAACATGAATACATAAAATACTTTTAACTTTCGGCACTAGGGGGTTCCTCATGTGATGTTAATCTGAGAGGGACCACACCAATAAATTAGGGACTTGCACATCTTCAGCTGTAGAGGTTATATAAGTTATTTATTAATTTCTTATGTATATTATAAGTTATAGCTATTGTACGTACTACCACGCTTATTTTTGTATGTTTTCAATGTAGCTTTGGCTTGCGTAGTATAACGCAAATATTTTTTAGTCTTGTTTGTGACTTAGCAAGAGATTCATGTTAGCAATATAATATAAGTTGCCGTTTTATTAAGAAACGTTTTAGTACCATAGGAATCTTACTGGACCCAGGTTCACTTCTGAACCTGTTTTGTTTTGTAATGTTGTACCGATAATGTAATTTGCATAACTTACTGTATATAACGTCATTACGTGTTATCGTATATGCCCGTGTCATGCATAGTACACGGTGTTAGATGTATTTTCAGCTGATCAGTGATCCATGGTGATCGTAACCACATAAGTTGATCATAGCAGCTGTAAAGCTGAACCATAGCAGCCGTAGAGCTGAGTGAACAGTGTTGCTGGTCGAGTAGCAGGTGATCGGGCGTTGCTAACCGAATTGGTGGGCGATGATTGCTTGATTGACCAAGGAATTGAATGGTGGTCGCTGACTACGTATAATGATACTTGCTTGATTGACCAGTGTGACTGGTAGCCAAGTGTGATATTGACGGGAGTATTTTTGTACTCCATGCATGTAATCTTTTAGATGTGGGCTAATTTTGGGGTTTGTTATACCCAGTGTTTTGGGAGTGTAAAGATATTTTGTACATCTGTCCAATCAATTCATAATTTTACTATTTGAGCAAAATACTCCGTTTTCACTATTGAGCAAAACACGTCATTCTTTTCATCGTGTGAAATTACTGTGAATCGTTCACCTTTGTCCCTGTACTGTGTAAGGTCATTTATTTGTATTTATATTTGTTGTATTAGGTTCGTGCGGACTATGTTAACTTGCCCAATATTTGGATCTTATACACGCACGTATTAATCAATATTCTTTTCTCATTAAGTCATACATCAATAAACATTGCATTTGTATCACCATCAAGTGTTGTCATAAATCCGAAATCCAACCCGGTTATGGTTATCTTGTTACACTAGCAAATCATTCAGGTTAGTCAAATTTTGCAATCCATAAGGTCGAATCTTCGAACAGCACTTTGTGTAGGAAGCCTATAATTCTGTTCTACGATTGATCTTTTCATCAACTGAGTTCTTACTACGTTTCTGCTGATGAAACCCAAAATAATTGAATAGTTTAGAATAATTTTAAATGTTCAAGTTAAAAAGCATCTCTGATGGATCCTATGTGTTTGTCAAATGTGAACGTCATACCATTTTAATGATGTAACATTCATTCTTAGTGCTGCTGATTTCCATGTTTTTATCAATGAAAGTAATTTGTAGGTTTTCAATCTTTATAAAGCCCTTTTTGAGTAATTTTTTTTTTTATGACAAGAGATAGGTAGAATAATGTTGTCCTTTTGTCTTTGTTGCATGATGTTATTCAGAAAGTTAGATCAGACCAGCCTTTTATTTCGTCTAGGCATGAAATTCCTTTTTATTTTTCCTGGATTTCGCCCATGATGTTGCTGTTGAACTCGTGAAAAATACTATATATCTAAATAAAGATGGCTTTAACAAGATACAATTACTGTTTGCTGCGCTGAAGGAAATGAGACAATTCCCAGCTCTGACATTATTGTATATAAAATATCAAAAATAAAAAAAAAAGTAGAGGCAATATACGTAGCATTTTGGATTGTTTAAAATCCAGAAAGACTGAAGTACGTGCAAAATGCAATCATATGTAACGAGCAATAAAATAGGGAAAAAGATGATGAAACACGTGCAGATTATAATAAATTGCACTGAACTAAGAAAAGCTGACTGAACAATATGCTTACAGGCAGCAAAGTTCAATAAATTACACTGAATGTAGAAAAGCGAAATGAACAATACAACTACATGCAAAACAAACAAGCTAAAAAGAGAATTGTCAGAAAGTGGTTTTCTTAATCATGCGACATGAAAACATTGTTGAGAAGCAAGAATATGTAGACGATAATGGACACAATGTTTTGACGGTAATATATTTCTAATATCCATTGGGTTAGAAGTCAGTAAAAAAAAAGTAATAAAAATGCATCCGAAAGCATCTTCAAAGAATGGAAACCTGAAAAGATGGCAAGTTGATGAAGGAGAGGATTTACAACATAATCATGAATCAGCTGCTAGAATAGGAAAACATCGAATAGTTCTAAAATGACAGGACACTGAAGACCAAAATGTGAAAATACTTTATGCAAAGTGGGAACTTTGAAATAGATCAGACTGCTAGAACGTTTAACTAGAAGGTCAATCTTTGCAAAAGTTTACCTCCAAACTTCATCGAGAATTGTTTTTTAAAAAAATCAAACCATAGATAATACTAAACGAAATAGTTGTTCATAAATCGGAAGAGTAAATAAGACGAAGTGTTTCTACAAACAAAATTGCCACCGTCTAACAGACAAAATGAAGTTTTCAAAGTAAAGTACAATTCTAAGACTAAGATAATGAACTTGAAAAAGGTGTGTACTTGTAAAATAGAAATGATATGATTCTTTAACATATTTGATCTTCTGAAAATATTATCGTGTTAAAATAAATGGAGGAAGAAGATACTATGAATACAATTGCATGAAGGATTCATACTTCCAACTCAAAAATGAAAGTAATGTCAGTGAGTGTGACAGACGTAACGAAAATAGTACTGTTGAACAAGAGTGAAAACATTTTTAATTTGTGGGTTTACTGTTGACAACTAAGCCTAAAGGGAAATCAGATTAAACAGCTTTCTAAAACTTCTAAAGAATCTAACAAGTCGTCAATTCATCGTTAAACTGATCAATGGCTTCTTTCTTCTTAGTGTCCAGATAAAACAATTGATATCGAAAGTAAAGCCAAGCAGAATATTACAAATTACTATAAGAAATCCTGAACAAAATGAAAGAGATTCATGCCAAACTTAAATTAGAAATAAGTTATAACGTTTTTGTTTCAATTATTCAGTAGAAATTTCTTGACAATAAGCAAATCCCGTCAAGATTAACACATAAGTAGTTGCAAAGACAGTTAAAATTGCTTGACAGTTTCATCGAAATGAGGCATGAAAACCAAACAATAAATTTTACATTCCTTCTGGATAAAATGTTTTTCATCTACGATTTCGGTACATCCGTTAAACCTTATAACACTTATTGATGTTGTTGTTGTGGGGCTTAACGCCATTTTTCAGCACACGATAGGCTATACATGGCGGCCAGTATTAATGGTGGAGGAAGAAACCGGGAAATCCGCGGAAAGAACCACCGACCCACGAGAAGCTACTGGCAAGCTTTCTCACATATCCACATTCGCCGAATCTTAGACTCGAACCAACGCAGACAGAGGTGAGATGGCAGTGATCCGTAACGGACAGCGCTTTAGACCACTCGGCCAAACACTTATTGATGTATGTAAAGATAAGCAATGTGGAATGAGTTGTTAAGGGATTATGACATGTTTTTGATGATGATGGAAGTAGGTGTATGTGCATGAATTTGCGTGATACCACGTATATACGCAATAGTACCCACCCACCCCATTCTAATTATGCTAAAATGACAAAATGAGAAACGATGGAGATTACGATATATCAGTGTCAAGGTAGTGTATCATGTACCAAGCTTGCAATAGCCCATATGATTAGATCACGTCCCAATACATGCTAGTAAAAACCAACAGAAGCCCCTCTCCCCCCGCCATAACCATAAGATGGCTAATGAAGAAGAAATAAGGAATGTAATGTAACAAAAATTGCTGTAATGACCAGATAATTACAAGATTCGTTGTATCCCTTAAGCTGAGAAATAATTCAAGAAGACGGTGAATTGTTACGAATGATAAAAAAGCTAACACTCTTAAACAAGTGAAAAATTATTTAAGAGCGTTAGCTTTCTTATCATTCGTAACAACAGGAACCATGTGATTTTTTTTTTTTTTGGTCTTGGGACAGAAAGCCATAAGAAACCCGATGTTCTATTGCTGTATTAAATAACAATTCAGCATCATTTCCGTCTTTTTACACAATATCAAAATAACTTTCAAACTCTTTCTCAGATAATAATGTATTATATTTGTTACATTTGTGTTAGCTGCGATAACAACAGTTATATTTCTTGCGACGTGTTCGGCAATGAAACTCCATTTCTGTACTGATTATTACTCGATAAATCCACGGAGTTTGTCAAATTTGTATCATATTTTAAAGTCATAGTTAGCATCTTAAATGACTTAAATGCTTTTGCAGGTGCTATATACCAAATCTCAAATCCTGAGGATGAACAAATAGATAAAATGGGGAATAAGATATGGAATAATATATTAGTTTCTGATAATCAAGTGATATTTTAAACTGTTTTCTTTATAGAAAGTCGTATGGCTTCTTTAGCAGTACTTTGTGCATCATCTGCTATTATCTTAGCTTTCAGACGATTTCTCGCTTGAGTTTATCAATTAAAAAGAAATTGTTACAACATTGAAGGTACACAGCCATGAGTAACTTGCGTGAAGATATATGGTAGTAGATTAGTTATATGTTGGATCTTCAGCTTACACGAGCTGCGCTTGTTGGTGTCAGATAGGTTGTTGTGGACGTGGAATGCAATTCATAGAGAAGCCACAAGAACATGTCCATCGCCCAGAATTGTTATTTTCGACGATGAGCCACCTCCTACATTGCAGGCCTGCTTTAACTACCAGATTCCATTCTCTGCTACTAACAAGGCTGCCAAAGTTAAAGTCGCCAAGGAACAAATGTATGATCCAAGGAACAAAGGCACCAACAAGAAAACATCTGGTGTAAATCTTAATCATGTCAACGACAACACACTTTCATTTCGAGAAATTTTGACATTTTATACTGCTTATATACTCGTTTGTTGCACGGTTCCAAAAGTGGGAAAATTATGGGACTGCCAGAACTTTGGGTTCATATGCACAGACCAAATAAGGTAGCCAGTGCGAAGCATCTTCACATTTTTACTGCTTAATCAAAATAGCTAATGACATGTTTCAAGTCTGGATAAATTCTTACGATGGGTACTATTTTCTGTACATGACTGCTGCACAATTGCTGCTATATGCGCATGAAAATGGGCCGTTTAGGTGACCATCATCTTAAATCATAGTGATTTAGAATATGGCTGCTGCATTAGGATTTCATGCTTTCTCAGAGTACTGATAAAACCGAAATTTTTAAAGTTTGCATTGATGCAGGCAACCATAATATGCCTCTACCCTAGATGACCTGGCACTGGTGGACAGACTTTCTTGAGATGCCCCAATCTGAGCTGGCCAGTCAATGTATATTTTGTACCCACTGCCAACAGTGAAAAAACACGTAGAAGATGTAAAAATGGTAGTCGCTACGCTCCTTCATCTAAGACAGTTCTTATTATTCCACGAGAAATGTACGGGAACGAGGGGGCAGGAGCTCCAGGGTTCATAAGCCCTACACAAAACATTTGATCTCAGGCCTGGGGGCAGCATACCGTGTAGAATAAGTAGAAATGGAGGAAAAAACAAATCACTACAGCAAATATATGCAATGAAAATAAAATATTTGGCAATGATCAGAATTTTATCAGACTGAAACAAAACTCTAAATCAGAACAAACATTAAATGTGATCAGTTCCGTCAATTGATTTTGTTTCGTCAGACAACTAAAATATAAAAAATTTGAAGGTGCTGATCATATAAAACCTTGACATTTATCTCTTAATTACTAGAACAAACACGGAAATGTTTCAACTAGAAAAAGATGAGATACACAAAAGCTAGTAAAAATAGGTCTAATGGAGCTAAAATTCCATCTAGAGTGAAAATAACATTACAAAGTGTGACTAAATTTATCATTAAATGACTTTGAATGATGATATAATGAGTGAGTGGATGAATCAATGGAAGTTTTCATCAATATTATAATAAAGAAAAAATCTAACCACGAAGGAAGACATTATCTGAGAAAAACTTATGATCTTTCGTTACGCTTAAGTTGTAAAATTTTCAAGACTATGTAACGTATGAAACATTCGAAGAACACTTCATTGCCCGGAATGGAATTTTTCAGATTTTAGCCTGAACTCTACGCACACTACAGAAATATATGTACTGGACTGTCACGTAGATTACTGATGACGTGTCAAAGCTTGTGCCTGACTGTCAACTCTCTCTCTCTCTCTCTCTCTCTCTCTCTCTCTCTCACACACACACACACACACACACACACACACGTATTTATTGCATTTTAAACTGTTTATTCATGTGAACATATGAAAAATACACCGTCTTATCAATGTTAGGCAGGGGCCCCGAGTGGCCGAGTGGTCTAAAGCGCTCACCGTTAAGGATCACTGCCATCTCATCTCTGTCTGCGTGGGTTCGAGTCTCGTGCTCGGCCAGTGTGGGTATGTAAGAAGGCTTCTCGTGGGTCGGTGGTTCTTTCCGGGGTTTTCCCGGGTTCTTCCTCCACCATTAATACTGGCCGCCATGTATAGCCTATCTTGTGCTGAAAAATGGCGTTAAACCCTATAATAACAACAACAACAACAATGTTAGGCATAGATTCTAATGGTGTGAGCTACACCATACACTCAATTATTAAACAATTATATCATCCGAATTTGAATTTTATCCCAATAAACATACGGTTCCAAAAGCGGCTGGAAAACAGTTCGGCCTGATTTGATATCTCATTGTTAAGACCCGTGAGTCTGTGCAGTTTGCAGTTAGATTCGACTCATAAGTAAACATATACTATATGGTATAAAGACTATATACTTTGTGTAATAATGAAGTACCTTAAGATGAGTTTCACTTTTTGTTACAATTATTTCAGTTACTGCTCTCAATAACTCTACCATTTAACCTGCTATCTAGTCATTAACTATTTAACTGGTTATCTAGTCCATGATCTATCATGGCAATAGTCGAAGACAAGAGACTTGTTTGCCAGTCAAAATGTTATCTAGTCCATAATCTATCATGGCAAAAGCCAAATACAAGAGACTTGTTTAACAGCTGAAGTGTTATCTAGTCCATAATCTATCATGGTATTAGTCAAAGACAAGAGACTTGTTTGCAAGTCAAAATGTTATCTAGTTCATAATCTATCATGGCAATAACCAAAGGTTAGAGACTTATTTACCGGATAAACTATTATCTAGTCCATAATCTATCATGTCAATAGTCAAAGACAAGGGACTTGCTTGCCAGTCAAAATGTTATCTAGCCATAATATAACACGTCAATAGTCAAAGACTGGAGACTTGTTTAATCAGTCAAATTTATACCTTTGATTTCGTTCCTAAACTCAAGAAATAACAAAATGAATAATAACAGTAAGATAAATAACAACAACATTTTATATGGCTATATTTGGCTTAGATATTTAAACAATTTTGAAATCAATAAATGCACCGGATGTGTCAATTATAAAATGAATAAATTTGTAATTTTGTGGAAAGACAAAACTTTCAGTACAGGTTGAAAGAAAGTTATGTATGTATATGAACATCTATCTAAATGAATTTATGCATGTATGTATGTATGTATGTATGTATGTATGTATGTATGTATGTATGTATGTATGTAAGCAGGAATCAGTGGCATATAGACATGTATGCGATTTATCATTTTGTTATGAGAACTTACCAACGGGAGAATTCGGCTTCTTTAGGACTTCACACGTTCTACAGCAGGAGCTAGATGCTGTTACATTGTTATAGCATCCAAATGGATTTTTCTTTATGTACTGGCAGTCGTTTTTGTCGCCATATTCACATCCTAAAGTTTGAACAAACCATTATCATTCACAGCCTAAGTCTGTACAAAACATTGTCATAAACAGTGTGATTTTCAGTAAAGCTGAGTGGAGTAGAATGAAAGGGAGTGGAGAGGAGAGGAGGGTGGTGGAATTAATAGAACCTTTGCTGGCATTTGCACCGAGACAAGGAACTCACAGTCAAGGGGTTGCATCATTTGTCTCCCCGCCTCGTGGGAGACAAATAATGTTACTCCACGACTGGTATTTCCTTGTGTTGATACAAACTCCAATATAGATTATTTTTCTCACTTAAATTTTTGCATTAAAATTAAAATAACTCTGCGTTTTTACAATTAAGTTAGCAGATTCAACACAGATTATTCATCAGGTACTATTGTAGCTTCTCACTTTTTGTGTACTTCATCATGTCTTATACTGTTTTATAAAAATCCGAATAGTTACCTAAGTACGACCTAGCTATAAATGACGCTCTTAGAAAAGAAAGTACCTAGAAAAAAGTAATAATTGTTACATGTTGTAAGTATTACACCTTAAGCATCTCGCGCCACATGCTATATTTTTGTAAACACTTCGCGTTAATATGAATATGTTAATCAGGGCAGTGGGTAACCTGTCGAGCTTAAGTACACAAGTTCCAAGCATGAGAAAATAGAAAGTTAATATAAAACAGTATATGTTATTACTGCAATTTAATATTTAATCGATGGATGTCACATGAAGATAATATGGACTGATGCGTAAACCACTAATCGGTAAGTGCAGGAATTACCATTTGCATTGGAACTATTATGTTTGATTTGACTGGGGCGGATTAGGGGTGTTTGACAAAGTTTGAAGAAAGCGGGTTTGACATAATACACTTCTGTTGTTGCTGGCTTTGCGATAGCTGTCTAGACAGTTTGGATTTTTGTAGCCGGTGATTTTTATTTTGCCAGTGTGTCTAGAACAGTGTTTCTGGTAAGTTTCTAGCATAAATATTTTCTCACGCTTGATTTTATGTGGTATGTTTTGAAGTCATATCGGGCAGGTTTGTTTTCACAGCCTTTTTCTTTGATGAAGGTACTCAACTTTCATACCCCAACTGGTCCCCATAAAAATCTGTTTCTCATTTGGCCCAGGTGGATCCATATAGGTTACATGGGCAAGGAATGTTGAGGTCACAAAACGCACTGCGACATTTGTTCATATAACATTTGTAGATACAGTACCACTATCTGGAAAGTGGGGTTAGTGTAATTCGTTCCTTGTATTTTTGTACGTCCTCACCTGTCCTTGTCTTTGTTTTCTGTTAAACTCGAAACATAGTTCACAATATTCCTTTAAAGAATCATCACCCCACTTGAAGTCACTATGTTTTTCACCCCCGTTCTGTATCCCAGAGTGCAACATATTTTAAAAACAGAAAGTGTTTAATAAAGTTGATGATGTGTTAGGGGACAACAGTGAGGATTCAAACAGTTTATTCATGTGAACATCACTGGCCTTAGCCGTTTTGTAGTTATATGTAAGCTTTCATATCTACCAAATAGCTCGACTTTGTGTGCTTGTGTGTGTCTCTCAAAATGTTTGTATGGTGTATTATCGAAGTTCGAGAGACTTTAAGTCGCTTTATGAGTGAAGTTCTTTTTCTTACGTTGTTGCTGTTGTTGTCTGAATTTATAACAACTTCATCAGATACAACAGAAGACAAGATGTTTTTCCCCTTGAAAATAGTCATTTGCTCATGAACACCATGGCTAAGAAAATAAAACTGAGATACAGTTTGCAAATCAGCTAGATTTCTCTGTTACATGGGTGAGAAACCAATATATTGTGTTTAATTTGAGAGCTTAAAGCTTCGTGGAGTGGAGTAGGGTGGTTAAAACCCATATATAGTTGATGATTCATCAACGAAGAGCTCTGTGTGTGTGTGTGTGTGTGTGTGTGTGTGTGTGTGTGTGTGTGTGTGTGATTTTGTATTTTTAACGTGGCTTTAACAATTTTTCAGTCATATTGCTACGATGTCTGCAGTGTGACAGTTTATAGTGATGTCTAGCACATGGGTATCATGCCGCACAGACATGGAGCATGATGTCCCACCCAGTTACATTATCCTGACACCAAGCCGACCAGTCCTAACATCAACTTCTTAATGCTGAATGCCTAGCGAGGCAGCTGTTAGTACCATTTTTATAAGTCCTTGGTATGACTCAGCCGGGTTCGAATCCGCGACCTCCAGCATCCGAGGCAGACACTATAACCACTAGGCCACCGGAGGGGTCCAAAGAATAGCTGATCCAAGTAAAAAAGTGGAGACAAAGTAGACAAAGATTTGCAATATGTACTGTTACGTGTAGGCTGGTACAAATGTAGCAGAAGAAAAGAGTGAAGTCAACAAGCTTTGTATATTTTAATAAAATAATTTATTTCCCTAGAAAACAATGTAAAAAAAAAAATTGGAAATGGGACTTAGGGTTTGTGAATATAATCCAAAATTTAATCCTAAGATTGAAAAATACAAGTCCTATCACTAAACAGTTCTAATAGAATCCGGGTTCGAAACTCGATGAAATTCCAATATGGAGGCAATGACGTTAGATGATGTCTGTCCTGATGGTAACAGATCCTCAACTGAATCACAGTTTATAATGTTTGCGTTAAACTCCAGAATAAATTTCCACTGAATTTCTTTCTCCCAGAACTAATAAAAAAGTACACTTGTTTAGTTTTCTAGAGAATAAATTATTAAATTCCAATAAACAGATGAACTTCAAAAACAAACTGGCAACAACAATTGAAACCTCTTGAGCACTCAGGGTTTAAAATACAACTCTCTAAATCTACTGGAGAGCGTCTGTTTAAAGCCGCGATTTTAGATCACATGGTGCTTCACGTGATGGGCTACGTGATTTACTAATTTGAACAGCGCAATAAAAAAAAAAAATGAGAATTATCACGTAGCTACAATAGCCCTATCTAAGAACCAAATTCTCACACTGAAAATATACATTAAAAAAAGAAAGACTGTTTACAGTTCAGCTAACATGCGGGCCGAAATGACCTTGGCAATAGCCAATCGTTATCACTCGATGTTTTACAAAACTTGTGAGCTAAAATTAGTGCTGAAGAAATCTTATAATCTAATCGGGTCAAGCCAATTTTCGGAAAAGAGATTCAAATCCAATGAAAATTATCATTACAAAAAAATGTAATGAAATAAAATTAAAATAAAAAAGAATTTTAAAACTAACACACAACTAATTTAATTACATATACGTAACAGTACAGGTACTGTAATGTTGTGTTACACAGGACAGTATTGTGTGTGTACAGAAGTGTGGAGGTAATATCACAACTACGACTAAATCAGTTACATTATTCAGTTTACCATTTACTAAGGTGCTTATGTTCTTGCACGTGCTTCGTAATAAGGCCACACGAGTAGTCATTTTAGATCATTAACCGGATGTACAAGGCAATAATTGCCGGTCTTTAAGAAAATTTAATCTGTCGATTGTCCAATGGATGAAAATGATGCTTAAGCTTTCGAATTTGACATGATAACGATGAACACGTAAAAATTTGATGCAGTTGTTAATTATTTGGATTTATTCTCCAGTGGCATTTCATATTTCATATATTTTGCCATCCATTAAGACAGCGACATGATGTCATTCTGCATGACCATTAAGACATAATAAAAACATGGTAAGTGACATTAATATTTGCAGAGTAGGGTGAAGCTGAGTGCAGTGTAGCAGAGTGGAATGGCGAAGAGTAGAAAATAGTGGAGTGTAGTAAAGTGTAGTGAATTAAAGTAGTCTTGTAGTATGAGAGTCTAGTATACGAGTATCCAGATTTTACATTCATGAATGTACATTTTATGACAAATAGTTTAGGTGGCGGTCTATAGTTTCGTATTTTGTATAGGGTTAGATTTTTGAAGAGAAAGAATTTCATTCGTTTTCCTCACCGGTTATACTGGCTTTTAAAAAAGACCTTGTATATCTTGTGTATTGTTAAAAGGACGTTCAATCCCCTTTATTTAGTGCATGATTGATTGTACAGCTTTGCATTACTTCAGATGTGCACATATAAAATAAACTGCTAACTCCGCTTGGTCATTTTCATTTCTTGGACGTCAGAGGTAAAGTATAAAAAAAAGAGCTGATAACTTTTTCCATTTTATATATTTAGTAATTCACTGACTGTACTTTCAGAAGCTGGTATTGTCTTGTCTGGCAAAATTCAATTTCCTTATTTTACTAACTGCTAAATATAGCGTACTTTAGACTAATTCAGACTGATTTTTCTAGCACATGGGAGCATCCATTTTGGTTAGCTGTTTGCTTAGATCATGTACAATTTCCACAAGTTCAATATATAAAAAAATTCTCGGCCATAGCACATGAAAGTAGCATAGAGGTATGCCCACATTCCGTGCAATGTGCATGTTGCAAATACAATTTAGCTTTACAGATGTCACTCTTTCAGAAGTTCATAATATCTGTAGAACGCCCACATAAATAATGTTGGACTATGCTTAATACTAAAAGAAATTAATAGCACAAAATATATAAAAATTGTGTTTACTTTTTAATTACGTTTAATTCGTACTATACAATTACCTTTGACACCAGTGTAGACACTCTGACATGACCCGCAACAGACATCCCATACTGAACTTTGATAGCAGAGCCAGGGTGATTGAGTCACTAAGGTTGAACAAACTTTTCCATAGCTTAGTACTTCATTCATCTGGTCGCCATGGATACACGTTACTGATTGATGACGACAGTAATAATAATAATAATAATAATAATAATAATAATAATTCTAGTAGTAGAATAGTAGAAGCAGTATTAGTAGTAGCAGTATGTATGTATGTCTGTATGTATGTATGTGTAGGGTTTAAAGGCACGTAAGCACAATTTTGATTCTTATTAAAGGTCAAGGTCTAACGATGTAAACGGAAAACCTCGGAAGATAAACATTAAAAATTAAATGTAAAAGTGTTCTTATTGTTATAAAGGTAACAGATGCTGAACATTGCCTTCAGTGATGTATTATAATGAACAAATATAGCATCACATGTCAGGTTCTTCGAAATACTGATTTAAAATCCTAAAGATCTGTAAACGGTGTTCATCATACTTGTGTACTTAATACTGTTGTTGTTGCTGCTGCTGCTACTACTACTACTTCAAATTATTATTATTATTATTATTATTATTATTATTATTATTATTATTATTATTATTATTAAAAATAACAAAGAAAGAATACTAAGAGAAAACAAAGATATTTAAAGAACGACAGTAACTGCAGCAGCAGCAATAATAATA
>JAECUM010026805.1:0-17415 GCA_016617855.1 Megalonaias nervosa | reverse complement strand
CTGTATCAAAGTTTATGAAAATCTTGTATAAATGATGCAAAGTATACATCCAAACATCTATTGTGAGCAAAACATGAAAGACATCAGAATGGTCAAATTTTAAAAATAATGAAAATACATAATTAAGAGTAGGTCATGAGTGTTGTCAATTAAGAATACAGGCGTGATGAAAATAAGATAAAGTACAACTAATAATTACAGCAAAAATGCATGTAGACACAGGAGTCAAATAATAATAATATGGATTTCCTGATTAAAAAAGTTGAAAATAAAAAGAGCATATCTTATAGGCATTTTCACATTCGCTTCTCATGCATTCTATCTCAAATATAATTCAAGATTTCAACAAAGATAAGCAACTCAATCAAGCAGATTCATACAACTTCAGCATGAAAAACTACAATTTTTGAGTAATAAAACAATTAATAGCTACTACCCAATGAACAGTCATGAAACATCTACACAAGTACAATGAACATCACATTATACACCCACACCGTTTTTAAGGGTCATCCATGTAGATAACTAAAATTTGTGTGCAGAAATAATTTTTGTTCTATTAGTCACAGTGGCCTGGAATTTAGACTCCAAACTCAATAAGTTCTTCCATGCCCCAAGTGTAAGCCATCAATGGAGTCTGGCAACTGTAGATGATGGAAAACTCTGATTTGAGGCTTTCACCCTAAAATCAAAGGGTTCTTCCTAACCCCAAGTGCAAGTTATCTATAATGTTTGGTAATTGTAAATGGTGGACAATCCAACTTACTGTGCAGAAACAGTACTGATTAGACATACAGATGGACTTCATAACATAATATGCTCCATTTTATGGCATGCACATAAAAAAAAATCATTTGGATTTCTAAGTGGATTATGCAATACAGAGCTCTGATACGACAATAGTAAATCACAGAATCTAGTTTCTATTGAAAATAAAAAAAAAATTTGTCACAGTATATGTGCATTTTGTATCAATGCAAAGTGGTCCTGACAACTCAGGTTGCCTTGTACCTGAATCATACATACATTAATACAAAGCTTTTAAGTTATTGACATTATCACCATTGCAAAATTATACCTTACCTGCAATTAGCTTGGTGAGATAAAATTCCTCCTCCTCTAGAGAAAATGAATTATTAATCTGTTTGAAACAAAAAAAGGTGCATTATCAATTGACTGGTTAAAGTTTAGAATTTTACATAATACATATATAAATGCAGGAGCCTATCAAGTGGAGAATAACTAACAAATGGCACAATTTGCAAAAGATAAATAGGCCCAATGTAAATTATACAAAGAAATGGTGGCTAGAAATACATTTTGCATTATGGATGGTTACTAAATACATGAAACTTCATAAATAAAGGATCTCAAATCAGTCATGTTTTAATATTGAATTTATGAAAGAAGTTGAACAATAAATGTTGATAAGCAGAAATCTGGAAATTTTTAAATGTGTATCATAAATTTAATATTAAATCATTGCCCATCTGAGATTCTGTTTATCACAGTTTTTATTTTAATGGAAATATTTTTGAGAGAAGAAATTTTGTTTATTCTGGCTCAGATGCTGCATATTTCAATTGTTGCACATATAAAAATAGTCATAGGCACTAGCTGAATTAACAATGCAGAGTTCCATAAACATAAAGGGTAACATTTAAAAGTATATTGTTTTACAAATTATAATTCAAAGTGCAATTATAATTACAAATCAAAAGAATATCCAATACAAACATCAGTTTTCAGCACTAGATTTCTAATGGAAATTCCAGTGCAATATCACACAGTTGACTTGGGTTAGGTTAGAAGAGCCATATACATTGATTTTGATGAGAATGTTTACAGAAACTGTACTAAAGCAAGACTAAAGATGTTGAGTAATTCCAGATTTAAAAATATTTGTGACTGGATATCTGCATTATTTGATTTGGAAGAATGCTGTAGGTAGATAAGTTTCTGTCAGTTGGGAGACTTTCAATATGCTGAAATTTTTCTCAAAACAGGTATGTTTATTTACTCCTATAAATTAACATTTATACCATGCCTGTCATAGGAGTGGGGTGCCAGTTATACAGGTTTGGATTGCCCTCTGGCCTGTGTTCACTGACCGACACCCTTAATTTTATTTGTAACAAGCCCATGGGGTAAATTGGCTATATTCTGACAAATATAATTTTTTTCCTCAAAACCCCTAAAGCAACTAACTGTAATCATGGCCAACAAAATGGTGATGGTAATACTGAAAAAAAAAAAGGGTTCCAGAAAACATGGCAAGGAAAATTCCCACTGTTACAGTCAATCAGCAATGAGGATACTGCATAAGAAATTTCATGGGCTTATTTGGACCAATCATATTCACACAAAGTGATATGTTAACATGTTGACATATCAAAAATATTAAACAACACTGTATGTAAGGGGTAACATCTATGTGATAAATTTATTGATCACTGCTGCTTCAATGGTGACCATATCAATACTATTAAATCTTCTAAGACCATTTTTTACACCATTAGTCCATCCAAATAACTTATGCCAAATGTACAGAAATATAATGAAGTTAAACTGAAATGACTATAATTTTTGTCCTTCAAGTTAATAATAAATGGAACAATGTCTGTTTCTCTTGTCATACAACTATATCTCAGGAGGGTGTTGTTGTAAATTTGTTTTGTTTTCTTTGGAGCACCATTATTTCTGCACACAAACGAATTTCAGGTCCCAGCCTAGTAAACAAAATGTTTCCCAGTATGACAAGATTTTTCAATCAACAGTCAGGATACAGAAAAAGAAAACACTGCTAGTTAAAACTCAACCTGAAGCCATCAAGTCTGCCACTGTGATTTTTACAAATCTAGTAATTAATGTCCCAAGTACAGACCACATCATAATAATTATTAACATGTGATTCATAATTATGGAAGGCACATTCTGGTTGAGTACTGGTTTCATTAAGTTTGTAGCTGTGTCCCCTTCCCAATATCACCCTACCGGTAAAAATATAACCGGTATGATTTTATCATAATTCTAGTGGATTCTACCTGAGAAATAGCAAATGTTGCCAATTATGGCAGTCATGGTCAACAGTATATACATGAACTACACTCTTAGATACCAATAACTTTGTCCAGTTAGTACAAATCTTTAAAACAAAGATAAACAGTAGTTAACAAATATTTAGTGCAACAAAATATGAATAAATTTTACAATACAAAATGTAAAAAAGATATGGAATATCATGATAAGAAACAAGAGTCCACTGAAGGGCCTGACACTATACTGTGCAAAAAGAAATCCCAGGAACTCAAAAACATTTCTTCTTTTAATTGTTTAAACTATCTTTAATATTCTCGAGCTATAACAAGATTTTCAAATTGGCCACTGTGGCATCCATACTGCCTGCCAGTTCACCATTTTCATCTAGGACAAACCTGGCACCATAGGCAGTCTTTGGTGAAAAGCCCATGTCAATATGACCATCCATTCAGCATGAGTAGTGATAACAAGACTTCAAAGATTTCCACTGTGGCAGCCATATTGGATTTTACACTGGCATCGATTTCATCAGGGCCAATTGGATACCATAAGAAGTGTTTTGGTGAAAACCCCATTCTAATATGGCCATCCGTTCAGAAGTAGCAGTAATAACAAAATCTCAAGATGGCCATCATGGTAGCCATAATGGATGTCAGTTCAGTATAACTTTCATCAGGACCAACTAGAAACAAGACACCACATGATGTCTTCTGGTGGAAATCCCATGAAAATATGACTTTCCA
Organism: Megalonaias nervosa; assembly: GCA_016617855.1. NCBI lineage: Eukaryota > Metazoa > Mollusca > Bivalvia > Unionida > Unionidae > Megalonaias > Megalonaias nervosa. The sequence continues at coordinate 13,633 of JAECUM010026805.1, read as the reverse complement.
TTTAGAAGTAGTGATAACAAGATTTTCAAGATGGCCACCATACTATTTAGGACCACCAAGACATTAAAAGTCCCATTCAGGAGTAGAAGTGATAAAATTTTTAATATGTCCACTATCGTGGCCATATTGGATACCTGAGCTGGATCAACTAAACCTTGGGAAGAATAAGTGAAACTTTCATGGCAATCATCCAAGTAGTTAAAGAGGAGTAACAAGAACAAACTTGTGCTAATGCACAGATGGACAATAGACACCAGACATAAGACCATCCCATAATCTCTTCTGGTCTATGACTCATACAGCTAACAATAGCAAAATAATAATATTAATCCAACTTTAAAATAATGAAAAAACAATTAAAAAGATTAATGGTAATATGTTGCAAATCCAATCTAATAAAACAAAAAAAACCACAACAATTTTCATTTAGATGTTTAACAAAAATGCAGGATACAGCCATCCATAGATGTGGCAATAAATTAAGTACATTTTCAAGGCTGAGCTCCCGCATGCACCACCTCTCTATGTAGCTATTTCCACTGAAGCAGCAGTGGTACTGCTATAGCGTTTGGCTGTGTGGTGTCTTGGATAACTCACAGAAATGTAGTACATGTAGTTGCTAACTGGATACAAATTACAGCAGAAAACCACCACTGGCTCCAGGAATGCTTGTAATTCCTGATCTCCTTATTTTAAGAATTGTATACCACAACATACAATTATACACCATAAGATACAAAGTTCTAAATCTGAAGATGATCCACAAACAATTACATTAAAATGAAAGTAAGAAATGTAAACAAAGAGGTTAATCTAAGGTGTGGATGAACACCAAAGTGTCTGCTATGTTGAGTTTCTGCCATGGCAGTTCAACAGTTACTGTACTGAATAACTTTTTGTCAGTGTTAAAAAGTAATCTCTCTAATAATGGAGCATCTCAATGAAGCTGCTTATAAAAACAAAATTCCCATCTTTTACTGTGAAAACTTGCACTTATCAAATTAGGGCTATTCATGTTAATTCTGATGCACAATACTGAGTGAATTTCATTATCTGAGAGATGGTACCCAGTGGCTACAGCTGGCTCTGGCTGCAGAGTCCAAGCCTCAAGCCTTTCCCAGCTATTTCTACCCTAATGGAAAAGTAAAAATTTCAAATTATATTTAAAATACGCAGTATCTACATGGTTTAAAATGAAAATACTGAAATACTATTGAACTCAGACAACCAAAAGTTTACAGTCATGTTCTTAATAGATTAAAAAATGATTCTTCCTTTTTTTCTGAAATGAATTTAAATTATTTCATAATATTTTTGAATATTTTCATTCTATAATTTGAACATTGTCAATTGTCATTATAATATCTTCATGACAGAGTGGCCATTTTGTGTTCAACCCATATATATGTAGGGAGCCCAGCCTTGATATAAAAGAAAGCCAATCCAAATTTTAAATTTGGGCTACACTAAAAATGTGCTCGAAAAGCTAATAACTCTGGAAATTTGGAAACTTAGAAATTGCATGTTAACAAGCACATTGAGAAGAAAACATATTCTAACTTAAGATACATTAATCTTTGATGTAATTTTTTATTAATAATTTTCATCCATCAATATACGATTATCAAGCACATCCTGATTTGAACTCTTTGATAGTTGACAATAACTTGTTTCTCATTACTGTCAGTACTGAAAGATTTTTCATCCATATCAAATATGTATATATGAATAGTGATTGTCAATTTCAACAACATGTTACGGTCACTTTTCATTTACAACAGCATAATCCACCACAATATTTCTTCATTTTCTTCTCTTTTGGTGGAACTTGATTTTGAGTGAATGTTAGGAAAATCTGTTCTAATGAAGTTTGGTGCACAGAGTAGTCTGCCACATTGAACTGAACCTTCGCTTCTTCCATTCTGCCAAAAATCTGAGCCAACTTTGCATTCTGGTCTGGTATCTGGAAATGAACATATCCCTGCTTGTCATCAAAAAAATCTGGCTCAAAGGGAAAGTGGATTTGATAAACTCGCATAGCGGTCCAACAGAGGATGTATTTCCATTTCTATCCAGTCCCATGCGACACAAGAGTGTGTAGCCATGGCCAAACTTGTTCTTTAAATGCTGAGGACTTCCAAAACACTTGAAGTCTCCATTGACCATGATGACTAGCTGAGTGCAAAGTGCATCACATTCCTCCATGCTAAGAGGAAAAACAAAAGCAGTATAAATTATGAAGTAATGGAATAGTTATAATGTTCACTTGCTGTATTTCAAAATCAAATTAGGCCAGGATTTCACCAACAGAAGTTCAATTTTGAACTTAAATCTAGAATGAATTGATCGGACTGGCTGAAATTTAAGTCTGATTAAAAACTGACCAATTAAATGGCTCAAATCTAAACTTCATTTAAAGACTTATATTGGTGAAATATGGCCACGTCATGGGTTCATAATACTAAAATCCAAAATGTACTGTAAACTCTGAGATCCGATAATAAAGCTATTGGCCATATTAAACATATTGTGGGAATTTCATCTTTCTTTGAGGGCATTTATAGAGATGGGGACATTTTAATCCTAAAATTCCCATCAAAATTTGGTACCTTAAATATTACCACATATAAAACTGTACACTTCACAGGAACAGATCTGCAGTAGTATACACCAGCAGATCTGGATCTATCCAGCAGAACAAAGAAAAAAAATCTGCTGGCACATTATGTGATGTCAGATCAGGGTCAATGTTGTGTGCAGCCTTATAAATGAGTATATACGGTAAAACCTCTTCAAGTCTGCAAACTGCTAAAATATAACAAGCTATTATTGAAATCCCATTTCTGAACAATGCTTTCAAAATTTAACATCTGCAAAACTTATCCAATATACAATATGTAAGGAATTTCTAGCTCTAGCTACATTACTTCTATAAATTATTTTTGCTTGGATTTAAAAAGCATGAAAGAAAGATTTCAATTGATCTGAGTTTTTTAAAAAAAGTCTCAGCTGTTGTACTTCAAAAGCTTTATGATTTCCAGGTACTAAATTTATATATACTGACATAGGAAATTGAGATGAAATATTTCTGCTGCCTTGGGTGATACCTTATTAAATTTTCTACTCTGATTTTCAATATGGCCACTGTGGCAGCCATGCTCAATATCGGACCAGCACTATTTTCATTTAGGAATAACATGACACCATAAGAAGTCTTTTGGTGAAAAACCTATGTTGATGTGACCATCCATGTAGAAGGAGTATCAATAACAAGATTTCTCAGATGACTGCCATGGTAGCCACAGCTGACATCAGATCAGCACCATTTTGATATATGACAAAACTGACATCACAAGAAGTCTTTAAATGAAAAACAGATGTTGATATGACCATCCACTCAGGAGGAGAAGGAATAAGATTTTCAAGATGGTTACTGTGGTAGCCATGTTGGATTTGCAATCTGCATCATTTTCTTTTTGGACCAAATAAACCATGAATGTGTGTGTAAAGTTTCATGGCAATCCTCCAAGTGATTTAGAAGTAGTGATAACAAACTTTTGCTAGTCGACAAACATACAACTGATGAAAGATCATCCTATTAACTTGTCTGGTCTATGACCAGTAGAGTTTCAACAAACCCTGCAAACATACATGGAACAAGAAGAGATATTTGGAAGAACTGTGGATATAGATTCTTGAGGATGTTTATATTAACATGTACAGAACAATGTTTTAAAGGTACATTTTCAACAGTACCTGGGCAAAATCAGCATGCAAGCTCCAAATAAAGACACTGACAGATTTTTTGTGTGTGGGTTTAATGCCATTTATCAGCACAAGATAGGCTATACATGGCAGCTAGTATATTTTTTGGAGGAAGAACCCTGCAAGATCCCAGGAAGAACCACTGATTCATGTGAAGCTAATTGCAAGCTTTGTCATGTACAAATATTTACCATGTTGAGACTTGAACCCATGCTAACTGAGGTGAGATGTGAGTGATCATTTATAGGCAAGCACCTTGAACCATTTGGCCATCTACAGCCTTTAGACCGAGAGAAAATCTGTCTGTGTTCCTTGTATTTATGTATGTTTTAAAATATATTTTTCAGAGTCAAAGAATTTATCTCAACTTCCAAACACCAAAATAAGATCACAAGGAAAATCTGTCAGCACATATCCAATATGGCTGTCAATAATCGCATGTGGGAAGGGTATATACAAAACTTTCATGTCAAGGGATCTGGAGTCATGTGTCAAATATGCATCTAATCCAGACACAAAGACCTTGCATTAGAGATATGTGCATAAACTCATTTTTAAAATTTAATTTTATTGTAAATGCTTACAAATCCAAATGCAAACTGTACAGACAAAGATCTGCCATCTGAGTCTATGCAGTTTGTTAGGAGTAACCAGTAAAACAAAGAACACGGACCCTGATTTGCTGGTGTGTGTTGTTTACAGTTGGTACTAAAGTTATAAGTGTGTATTTATTGTATCTGCATAGCAAACATGATTTCCTAATTGCTAGTGTTTAATTTTAAATTGGTGACACTTTACCTGTGAGATGTCAATACCAGAGTGCGTCCACTGGCCCTGACTTGAGACAAGACATTCCATAGCTGTCTTCTGGCTCCAGGATCCATTCCAGTAGTGGGTTCATCCAGGAAAATGAAGGGAGGGTCCCCAATCAGGGCAATAGCTGTGCTTAGTTTCCTCTTGTTACCACCACTGGAATAGAAGTATATACCATTCTGTTTGGGTCTTAACCATTCAAATCAATTTTTTTATTCAATAAACCCAAGATCTACTCTAGAACTTAAAATTTCATAAGGAAATTCCCCTCTTCACTTGAGAAAAAAGGGGAAATTTTTTTAAAATATTTTGTGATTTAATGAAAACAGGAAGGGCTTGATGATGCTTGGCTTTCATGCATTCTGTACTTTTTTGGCACAACATTTGACAAAATATCATTAATCATACATCATAGAATTGACTCTGGAAAGCATAGACATTGCTCAATATGGTTTTTATAACTAAAAACTGTGCTTGAGACTGAACAGTAAAGTCTCTTAAATTCGTCTTTTATTTTCTGGGTAATTTTTTCAGGTTTTTGAAGAAAAAAACCCAACAATTACTGATCAGTATTAAGATTCATGGACACTGCAAAAGGGATCCCATTGTTTTGATAGATGAATCATTGTTGCATCTTCAAAAATGTGAGGCTGACTTTGGTTACAATCATGAAATGGTTATTTACTTAACATTTAACAATGGAAAAAATTCATTATACTGACAACTTTGAAATTCATGGTTTTTTAAAATGCAAATTACCATGTCAACTGAAATTCAATCATCACCTAAAAATCTGTTGAAGACTAGATAGGAGGGGTGTGTGTGCCAAGACAAGTCACCCAATCAATGTTATTCTGGTATTTCATATCTTGATTATCAGACAATGGTACTGGCCTCTGGAACTTGATAGAAAGAAGGTAAAATCTAGCAAAGTGAATGAATTGTGTTTTTGTTTGCTAGAAGTCCCTTATTTTAAGGTCTGGATTTTGGTGTGATAAAAACGTCCCTATTTTTAAAGAATCGTGGCCATATATTGATGGTGAATCAACATCATTCATCCTTTAATGCCACAATACACTCAACCATGTTTGAATGAAAATTGTCCAGTGCAAGACTATATCAGAAGCTCACCTGGCCTTGACAATGCAATAAACAAATCAATGCAAACAAAAGTTGTCCAAGATCTTAAAAACCAATCTTTTTTTATAACTAAGATATTATCTTCAACAATAGTTTCCCAATTTCAATAAGTTAGGATATTCTACTACCCTTCAAATCCAACCCTCTCGAGCTATAAAGACTTGAATTGAGGTTTCTGGTTTGTTTTAGCCAAGGTAGAAATCAGATGAGAGGGCTCCAGGATCATAATTTATGTCAAGCTGCTTCAAGTTTCATGTTAGATGCAGGGTAGGTTAATACAGGTTAATGCAGTCTTGTGAAATATGTTTGCTTCTATTGAATCCAGCAATAGTACCCTACACCATTATGAAACAACTGAATGACGTGGCCTGTTGAACTGCTGACACAGGTCTCACCAGGTTGAATTGAGCAGTTGGTAATAAAAGGATGGAGGTAAAAGTTGAAGAATGATGTCTTTGATCTTCATCACATGTCTTGAATGACGTTGGTCTGGAAGTAGTTGCACTCAAATGCTATGATGTGTTATGTATATTTAATTTGCTTGTTTGTTTGTTAGTTTTACATTTTTATACTTCCATTACATGCTATTTTAATGCAACTTTGTTTACTGGATTTGACATTGTCCAGAAATTCTGTTCAGTTCTGTTTGACCTGTTATTTTTTTTATTTTCATTGATAAGCAACTAATAATAGAAACACTGTATCTAGTTTCTGACCTTGATTCAGAACCAGTGACAGTTTTGGTAAACAACTTTTTTTTAAACAATTTTTTTTTATTCTTTCTCAGAGTAAGAATCACTAAGTTAAGTGAAGGCCATACCTGAAGTACGTGATATGAAACAAGTGTTTATTGTTACAAACTTCTCATTTTCTAGAAGACTGACCCTCATCCGGGAATCTGTTTTGCATCTTAAATTAGTGTATAACTGTTGTCTTTATAGAAGACTGACAGTCGGGCTTAAGACACTTCAGATGTCAAGTTACATTATGTTGTGACCAGTTTGAGTTGAATTTTTATTTTATTGAATTTCAAGTGATTCTTTTCCCTGGAAAAACATAAGTGCTCCTACAAAATTCTTGGAAAAAGTCATTCACTGGAATTTATACGGAATTCAAAACTGGAATAATATTTTCTGTAATTCAACAAGGAAATGTTGACACAACAGTACTTCACAGACTACAACAGACGTCATCGCCTTCCATTCTGGATTTCATCGAGACTCGAACTCAGTTTCATTCAGGACATTTTAATAATAGGACTTCTATTTTTTAATTCTTGGATTATTTTTTGATTTGATTCATAAAACCGTAAGTTCTTTTTGTTTTATTTTTCACTTGGTATTCTAGGGAAATAAATTATTTGTTTAATTTTACAAAGCTTGTTGTCTGTACTCTTTTCTGTTACTTTTTGTAAGAGCCTAGACTCGTAACAGATAGCAGAGACTGACCTAACCATGTCAGTAATTATATACAAGTGATTGATTTGGTCATGGGCTAGTAGCAGAGCAGAAATAGTCCTCTCCTTCATACAGAGGTATGAACAAATGAGATCTCCATCTTCTGACTAGCTGAGAACACTTCAGGTACCACTTTAATGCACTAATAGAGTCCTACAGATGCTCTTAAGAAGATGGGGCCAGATAAGACAGCAGTTTCATCATGAATGATTTCCCACGAGTGGCTGCCAGTTCATAACATAGAAAACAGAGATTGTCAGGCAAGAAACTGAGCTATCATGGAAGAACTGCATATATTTTGGGTCAACCAACAAAGCATGAATTTCACTGATTCAGCCTGCTGAAGAGAACTGAGTTGGTAAAGCAGGCAGCTATGGACAATGAGAGAAGCTGGTAGTCATTTATCTCTAGGCATTATGGTATTGTCAAAAGTTTGCATTGTTGATAGGTACAACCTGAAGTAGCAACAGGCAAATGAAGGGATCTGATGCCAATCAATTATCAAGAGAAGACCAATCTTATTAAACTTCCATCTTGGTTAGCAGAAAATGAGATAGCATTTTTGTTGTTATAACATGTCAAAAGTTTGGTTAACATCTTTTTTAGCTTGGGTGGGCTGAATTTGCAGTGTGGTGGATATCCTCCTCATGTATTATCATTGTGTAATATATAGGAAGAAAAAGAGGATCTCAAATGGGTAACGATTTAATATTGAATTTATGAAATGAGTTGAATAATGTCCAGCTTTTGCGAGCCTTGGCGAGCAAAAGCTGGACATTATTTAACGAGTTTCGTAAATTTAATATTAAATCATTACCCATTTGAGATTCTTTTTATCACATAGTTTAATTTCAGGGGAAATTATTTAGATAGAAAAAAAAAACGAATAATTTCGTTCATTCTGACAGACGCTGTACCGTTCATTTGTTGTGCTTAAAAAATAGCCCCAAACAAAGTTGATATAGTAAAAGTATATTATACATTTTTGATAACTATAAATCAAAGAATAAGCGCCCATCCAAACAAACATAACATTTTATAAAAGACAAAACATTTGTTAACACAAAATGTCCAAAGCGTGTGATGTCACATTGTTTGATACGGTGCACAATACCGGTTTGAGTTGGCCAACACAACACAGTGACAGTGTTTACATTAAAATTCCACAACTAAACATTACATTGTTGCAATATTTTTGTGAAAAGAAGATTACTGGATGCAGAAATACACATATTTACTGTAATGTTTTTGTGACTGGAAATTTGCAGTATTTGATTTGGAACATTAGATTGTACAGAAGACGAAAACAACTCTCTGAGTCGGACTTGCATCACATATTTACCACGTAAATATGCTGTGGTTGGATAAAGTTCTGTCAGTTGGGGAGACCGGTTTATGTCTACATTCTTCTGTGAACAAAGGTGAGTTTACTTACTTTATTTAAACCAAGCATGTATATAGGGTGGATTCCATGCTACAGATATACCGCCCATACATCCCCACCCTCACCCTGGTTATCATCTAAGCAATACCGGTAGTTTTACTTGTTGTTATTGTTCTTGTCTTGGGGGTTTTGCCATTTTTCATGTTATAATATGTTATACATGACATAACAAACCCCTGTGGGGGTAAATTGGCAATATTGAAGCAGACGAGACCATTTTTTCCCAATTCCCTATCGCGAGTCGATTCAAAAAATGGCGGCCAAAAAATGTTCAATGAAAACAAAAAATTCCTGAAGGCGGGATTAAAAAAGTTTTCCCACGATCGCAGCCAATCAGTAAAGAGAATACTGCACAATAATTTCATGGGCTTATTCGGTCCAATCAGAATCACATAAAGTGATATGTTCACATGTATAATATCAAAAATATGAAACTGCACACACTGAAGGCAAAGTGTACCGACTATGTGATAAATTAGGTTATAATCACCAAAACTTTAAATGGTCAGATCCTTTAAAAGATATCTAAATACCCAATTAGGTCATGTTTGGTTCCATTATACATGAGAGATATCTTGTTTACATGCTAAGTAGGCTTCCTTTACCCACTCATGGTGCATAAACTCGCAATATATTCTTACTGTCACTTGTAACCATGAAAATTTGCTAAATGTAAAACCACAAACAAACCGCTAATCAGGTCTTGGCAAACAAAGACTTCTGCTTCTCCAATTATCTTTCTAACAAGCTTATTGCTTCACTAAACAATTACTTCACCCATCATAACCTAATCAGCTGCTGAAGGTCACGGTCACATAACTGGCGACATCTTGATTACAAGCTTATTTCTTTACTATACATCATACTCACCACAAACTAATGAAACTCAAGTTTACATAAAGCTAAAAAGACCATGGCAACATTCCTTGCATATCAAATTTGGTCCAGTTTGGTTGAAACATAGTGGAGGTATATAACTGTTCACAGGCTAATGCATCACTTAACACAAAGTACTGCATGATTTTCAAATAAGGTCACAAACACAAGGTACTGTTGTGTGGTTTTCAAAAAAGGTCTCAGTCACGTTAACCTAACTGGGTCTTGGAAGTTACTTAAGATATCTTAAAAACAAACTTGGTCTGATTTATATTTTAAGTTGAGATACCTCGCTTACAAAGTTAGTGTGTTGAATGGATGGACAACACAAACTCAATATGTCCCTCCCTTGTGGGTGAGGTGGCTGGGAAGACATAATTATAAACAGTAATTCCAAAAATATTTTCAACTGTGGATAAAGCCATTAAAAAATAAAAAGAACCAACCTCATACTGTTCATCTGGCTTTCAAAATTGGATAATTTACCACTGCACTTTGCAGGCAAATGTAGAAGTACAGACACTAACATATGCAAACTATTCCCCACATTTTTTATCATGTTGATTTTAACCTACTTTACTCTAACATGATAAAAATTCTTTCTAAACAAATGGCATATTTAACATGTACAGTTTCTTGCTTATAACTTAAGTCATCAAAGATGCTGATGACAAAAACCCATTTACATCGTTTTATAGAAATAGAAATATAGTCTGTATACCATAGAGTGGTAATAAGCTCATCCAATCAGATGCAAGATATCTCACCTAAATGCAGAGATTTCACTGGTAACAAGCCCAGCCAATCAGATACAAGATATCTCACCTATATGAAGAGACTTCATTATAGAACCTGTCTAAGACAATAATTGATGCTTATTGTCAAGCTATAACAAAACCTGATTAGAATCTGGTCTCAACAGTGATAAGATTAGCCAATCAGAAACAAGATTAAGTCTATTAATATGCACAGATCTTGCTCATAATCAAATTTTCGAACATCTTGATAACATATGACTATTCACAACAAGTTTGATTAAAATCGAACCAGAGATAGTCACTAGAATGTTGACAATTTCAATAATATCGTCAATTTTGCTCATTATCACACTCAGACAAGATATTGATCATATCGATCTATTTACTATGCTGAACCAAAAATCCTATAAAACAAAATATAATCTAAGATCTTGACAAGGCTGCAAAGTTTACATGTGTAAATGACTTAGCTCAGTTTACTGCCTGCAAACATTTACGAAAGCTGCAAACATGTAAGGAATATGAATGTGGCTCTCATTAATACAGGAACTGCTCATTCCAATTAAATTATACTCATTCCAATTAAATTATACTCATTCCAATTAAATTATACTCATTCCATTTAAACTATACTCATTCCAATTAAACTATACATTTCTACATCTTTGATTCAGCTGTTTTTTAAGTAGGATTTATATGTTAAATAATTTCTTAAAGTATATATACATGATGTTCATAATGAATGTATCATTTACTGGTATAAATTCTCATGTTTTTGCAATAAATACAAATTTGTTGGTACCAATACACTAACTTGTAAGTTAAGTCCAACTGCAAACAAACAGACCCTGATCTACCATCATATAATGTGCTGGCAGTTCAGGGTCTATTTTGTTTGTTCTCCTGATTACTACTAACAAACTGCATAGACCAAGATCTTCTGGCACATCATGCAATGGCAGATTTGGGTCGGTGTAGTCTAAAGTTTGACTCAACTTATAAGCAAGTACATATGGTAGTTAATTTTGTCATCTGGCACAGGAATCCTAGTTTTCCCTTAGAAGGAACGTTATTCGTTGGTTACTTAAATCCAAGAAAAATTAATGAACAGTATTTACCCCCCCCCACAAATTATTTACCACTGGCCACCAACCCCCTCCACACACATACCTGTAGAATCCTGTCTGTTTGTCAGCATGCTTGTCCAGCATCATGACCTTAATAAGATCATTGACAACCGTCCTAATCTTGCTTTCATCAACCCCACGAAGCCGAGCATACATCCAGAGTGTCTCACGTCCTGTCATCTGGTCAATAAGGGCATCAAACTGGGGACAATAGCCTAGATTTTGCTGCACCTACAATTATGATGGGTTTATATATTAAATCTAATGCATGTGTCAAAGATGCAGTCCTCCAGCAACCCTTCATGAATCAGCAGGGATAAAGTACGGCACTTTAAGAAAACAAGTTTGGAAAAAAAAATGGGCAAAAATGGGAATATTTTATCAAGAAAAAGAGTTAGAAATTTACATAACATACTGAAAAATACAACCCTACCTGACTTAACCTCATAAACTTGAACAATAACATGGTTTTTCATTCTAGCTGACTCAATGAAAATTAAAAAATTACAAATCACACCATAATTATTTCTGCAATGTCACATACTTGCAGGTACTCTGAAACTCTAATTTTTGTAGTTCCCAAGTAGTTATCTTAATCAAAGTTGAACAGAGATCCTGAAATCACTGTATTTGCTGGACATGTTTGGCATCAAACAAGATTTCACAATCATCTTCTTGGACCTACTGGACACTAGTCAAATGATATCTCTAATAACATTATATCAAACTGTCTTTGATTTGTTTAGCCATTAAACTGTCAAATAAACACTTCAGTGAAAAAAGATTCTAAGGTCACTAGGTCAAGTTGTTGCCGACTAAGCTGAATTTAAGGGTGACCTGGTGCAGTTTACAAATTGTTTTTTGTCAAACAATCAATAGAGGTGTCAGAGACTAAGCTGGTTTAGTCATTATGTAAGGTGAATTTAAGGGTGACCTGGCGCATTTTACAAGTTGTTTTTTGTCAAACAATCAATAGAGGTGTCAGAGACTAAGCTGGTTTGGTCATTATGTATTCCAAATCATTTGAAAACTCTATAACGACAAAGCACAAGACAAAAAAAGTATGAATGCTCATCTCCTGGACTTGATCAAAACCCTAAAACTGAACCACTGCCCATGGGTTTGCATTATCTATCAGTCTCTCGCACCACATTTCCAAAAGTATTTTGTGTCATAGTGTCTCATCTCAACACATAATACCTTTCAAAGTATGTGAGGCTTAGACCCACATTAAGAAACAAAGACACTAGCATGTACAACTAATTACTGTTTTCATCCTCCAAGACTTATTTGTTCACCTGACCAAAATAAACCTCACTATTTGACTTTACTGGAAATGCCCATCATGTATTTCTGGGTAACAAGTCTGCTTGTTGTCAATTAGTAACTAATTTTTTTTAAACAGAGAGTGGAATAACATACTGTAGTTGGATGAAATTCTATAGTATAGTGTTTAGAAAATATTGTTTAATTTAAAAACATAATAATTTCAGAAGAAAACAGTGAATGATGGAAGGTTAATACTAAAACTAAACTAAAACCCCACCCCAAATGGCATATTTTCTGAAACATTTCATAATTACATATACTAATCCTTTCTTTTCACAACTTGTTATATCTCCTTCGAATGTTTTAATATTAAACTTCAAAAAGTTATGGTCATCATATCAATTTTCAGGAAAAGGTCCATTAATTTGAATTCAGGAACACTGAAGTCAACATACTAGGTGATAATCCAATTCTGTTCCGAGAATGACATAATATCCAATTCTAATCAATTGCATGGCATAATATCTTATTCTAATCCATTGCATGGCATACTAACCTATTCTATCAACTGCATGGCACAATATCCAATTCTAATCCATTGCATGGAACAATATCCAATTCTAATCCACTGCATGGCATAATGGCATAAAATCCTATTCTAATCCAATGCATGGCATAATATCCAATTCTAATCAATTGCATGGCACAATATCCAATTCTAATCCATTGCATGGCATAATATCATAGTGTTATACCAAGCCTTACCATTTTTATATCCGACTTAACAGAGAATGAACTAAGGTAGGCCTGTCCAGAGGCGATACTCTCATCTCCTGTCAGCATTTTAAATGTGGTCGTTTTTCCAGCTCCATTCTGACCTAGCAGTCCAAAACACTCTCCCGCTGGCACACCAATGCTGATGTTATTCACAGCACGCAAAGGACCATAGTATTTGCTGACATTCTGATAAAAACAAGAAAACAA
>JAECUM010026804.1:22500-41938 GCA_016617855.1 Megalonaias nervosa | reverse complement strand
GTATATGGGGTATTGGATGGTATAGGTGATGTGATGGATGGTAAGTTTGTGAGATTTGGTCCGTTCGTTTACACACTACCCCTTTCACTGATAGTAGGCGTGGGATTAAAAAAAATACACAAAACCTTTTGAATATTGTATATGAGATGGTAGACAGAAGACAAATATTTCATATTAATTTTTGGTAGACCCTAATAAAATTTTGACTCATTGAAGTTAAACACTATCGCCTCTATCCCTCTATGTTAAATTCAGTAAACATGTATCTTTTGTTAAATTCCCGTAGACCCCTATAAATATTGGATAGTAATGAAACGGTGGGTGATGTATTGTATATGTAGCGGGTGTTGTATTGTATGTCTATGTCTTTGCTTGTTTGTCATAGTCACATTACCTTTCCCGTTTGTCCCCAAATAACCCTTTTGTCGGTACAAACCCTTTTGTCCCTATGAACACATTTCCATGTTAAACCTATGGACCACTTTCACATACGAGCTCCCATACTTACCAATAATGGAGCCTATTGAGGTCAACTGCAAAACTGTTACAAGGTCACTCCACTGATGTCAGCCACTTGTAACACAGTGTACACATTTTTTGTCCATATAGTGTCTCCCGTATGTTATACCTATGAGCCCATATACCATAGGATGTCTCATATGTCCCCCAAGTGTCTCTTCTGTCCCTCATTCGCCTCATAACTGTTTTTGTTATAGCACGATAGTCAAGGCCGGATTCCAGGGCCCTAAGCGCTGAAAATATTATGTTCCCCCCCCCATGTGAAACTAAAAACAAAAAATGTTAAAAGCTAAATAAGTGGGAAAATAACAGTGTTGCCAACATTGAAGTTAAACACTATCGCATCTATCCCTCTGTGTTAAATTCAGTAAACATGTATCTTTTGTTAAATTCCTGTAGACCCCTATAAATATTGGATAGTAATGAAACGGTGGGTGATGTATTGTATATGTAGCGGGTGTTGTATTGTATGTCTATGTCTTTGCTTGTTTGTCAGTCACATTACCTTTCCCGTTTGTCCCCATAAACCCTTTTGTCGGTACAAACCCTTTTGTCCCTATGAACACATTCCCATGTTAAACCTATGGACCACTTTCACATACGAGCTCCCATACTTACCTATAATGGAGCCTATTGAGGTCAACGGCAAAACTGTTACAAGGTCATTCCGCTGATGTCAGCCACTTGTAACACAGTGTACACATTTTTTGTCCATATAGTGTCTCCCGTATGTTATACCTTTGAGCCCATATACCATAGGATGTCTCATATGTCCCCCAAGTGTCTCTTCTGCCCCTCATTCGCCTCATAACTGTTTTTGTTTTAGCACGATAGTCAAGGCCGGATTTCAGGGCCCTAAGCGCTAAAAATATTATGGTCCCCCCATGTGAAACTCAAAACAAAAAAATGTTAAAAGCTAAATAAGTGGGAAAATAACAGTGTTGCCAACATTCCAGATCAAAATACTCGTACATGCAGATCAAAATGATCATATACAATTAATTCAATTAAATCATCAACAATTAATTTGAATTTTGTCTGACGCACCTGTAGGGCTTGTGCCTTGAGCTCGTGCTTAGTGTGCTTAATGGGAAATCTGACCATGACGATAGTAAAAAATATATTTACTTTATAGTTGTGGAATTTTAACACACTATTTCATGGTCCTAAATAATTGTCTGATTAGATTTTAGACGGTTGCATAATGTGTTTTTTTAATTTTCATTGTTTTTCATTTTCTACCCATATTTGAACATTATAAAATTATACGTATTATTCTTTGTAAAATTGTTCTATTTATGTCTAGATGACCTGATTGTTTACACATTCATGCCGTTGCAACTTAATTTCAAATTCTTTACCAGTGTTGTAAACTTCTGCTACTATTTATATCTTATTTAATGGTTTGCTGTATTGTGCCTTACTTCATTTAATGTCGTTTTTATTTTGAAAATTACCATCTCGCGGAATAGCTTGGATTTTTGACAGTGCAAAATACTTGGAACCATGTAGATCAACTTGTGCTTTTTCGAATGATGATTACACATATCTGTGTTCATGAACATCAATGTATATAATGGATCTCAATATTCCCATATATTGTGTTGATACCTGTACTGGATGGAGATTCTGCAGGCGTCCAGTTCAATACAGGTTTCTGGACCAGTTCAATAAAAATCCATATTCTACAGTTCACAATATAATGTGCTATTAATATGAGTGTATCTTATAGAGGTACTTACAAGTAAGAGACATGATCATCACTTCCGAGGACCGCTCCGGTGGCCTAAGCGTCCGCCTCTGATGCGGGAGGTCACGGATCGAACCCCAGACGAGTCATACCAAAAACTTGTGAAAATGGTACTAGCAGCTGCTTTGCTTGGCTCTTAGCGTTAAGAGGTTAGTGTTTCGTCGGCCTAGTGTCAGGAAAAGGTGACAGTGTGGAACGTGATGCTTCATGTCTGCTGAATGATGCCCCAGTGCTAGACATCACTATAAACTGCCACACTGCAAACATCGTAGAGGTCTGACCGAAAAAGTTTTAAAGCTACGTTAAAGATCAAATTCACACACACACACACACACACACACACACACACACACATAGTTCTATTTGTAATGATATTATCTTATTGCATCAACAGAATGCAGCATTTATAATATATTTATAAAGCTCTCTCGTTTTTCTCCTCACATGCGTTTCTGCAAACGATTGACATAATAGTGAGCTGGACGTCCTCTGTGTCTTTTTATATATCTGTTACCGTAAAATCATTATGTGAAAAGATGTTTTGGTTTTGTTTTTGTTGGTTCCTAGGACAGTGTTAACATTATATTGGCTCTATCATGCTGGAACAATATTGAGCAAAAGCAACCACTGCTTCGTCAGGGGAACTTCGTTCGACAAATCATATGAATCTGACGAGTTACCGTAGGGAAAACCTTCCTGGGCCTACGGCGCAGAGTTGGCAATTGAGTGGATGCAAACCTTTATATCCACAGTAAAGGAACTTGTGCAATAACCGAATTCGATGCGTACCGCAAAGCACAGCATCTAGTAACGATATGATTATAATTGCTAAATCTACCTTAAAAATTTAAATTCAACACACACAGCTGAGATTGTAAATATTAATCCATCAAAAGACGAGAAAACAAAACCAGAAAACTACGCCATCATTTAATAATTGTATTTTGTCTGCATGGAGAATTATAAGGATTCGATGAGTTATGCACATATATTTGATGTAATTAGCCAGAAAACAGACGATAACAACTTCTTGTACAATCTTAATAATGGATTCAAGTTACAAAGGCAACATTAAAGTTCGGGGAATTTAATTGTTCTGCATGTAGAAAGTTTACAAAAATATTCAACATTCTTATTGAACCAGCTTATAAGGAAAGTTCGTGAAACCTACGAAACGTGGCGTACATAAATAATTTTGACCTGTCAAAACCCGCTATAATATCTGTCTCAAATGATAGTGCTCGTCGGTTGAACCATTATGCAACGTGGAACTGTATTTCACAATATTGTCTACATTTGTAAAAATAGAGCGTACCATGTATACTATATATTTTAAATGAATGTACACATTATTATTTACAGAGGTCTATCTTATATACTCTTGCATGCACATTGATGTACTGTATTTCAGAAGGCAAAACATGCAATTGTATTTATCAACTTTGCTTACCGGTATAGTTCAGTTGCACGAAAACCTATCAGTTGATCAAATCAAGAAAATAACAATAGACGTAAAGTAAATACATGTACATGCTTAAAAATACCATGTACTAGTACACTCAATCTTGGTCATTCAGAGTCAATTGCATAATTTGGAATATGAATCGTACAGATTCACCGGCAAATCATCAGTACGTTAAAACAATAGGCTGGGAATACATTTACTTTTAGATCAAGGAGAAAACTGCAAATCCATAAATCTTTCCCTGGTAGTGTGAACATAAATAAAAAGCGAATACAGTACACAGTAACACATAACATCTGTCTACATGAATCGATCACTATCTTGCAGCTTGTTCATGACGATAAACGACTCTCGGTGTTCTGTAAAGAGGAAAATGTGGTAACTTTTGTTTGATATCGTTTGTGTAGACGACATTCTTTTGCTTTCTAATTGGAGGCAAGGGCGCATCCTTTTCTGACTGACCTAGGTTTCGATGTACATCATCACTGGTGGACTGGGATATATCTTGTTCCGTACTTGGTGACGATTTTTGATCCAAAGGGGGCAGGTTCTCTTTATCTTGGCTTCCGAACATACTACACAAAGGGGTTTGCACACGAAGGCGAAATGGCAACCTGGGAAAGAAAATTAAAGTTTGACTCATTTCCCTTACTCTGTTTTATTTTGGCTGAACATTGTCTATTCTGCATAGACTTTATAACGGATCATAGTACTTAAAAAAAGTCCTATTGACAACGCAGCCTATTAATTTGATGTTGTCGTTCATGAAAAGGAAACAGAAGAATCCATGAAAACAACAAACTTCTGACACGAACCTTTGCAAATGCCAGATAATTGTGATTTTTCTACAAATGAGCGTTCCCTAGCCCATATTCTGCCATTAACATTTACACCTATATCAACTAGTGAAAGCGCAAATTTACGGGCCTGTGAATAATATTCTGTGCTGTGCCCAATGCGTGGAGAAATGCATTTGTGTCAGAATGTTACTTCTAGTAAAAGTTGCTCAATGGTGTGAATGGTTTTCATTCAAAACAGGAGCGTGCCATTACAAATAGTCTCAGTGGAATTTGGAGGAAACATTCTTATCAATGCTAGTCAGCAACAATATATCCTATCAGTTAAATAGACTGCTCATGCGGTAACGCGTATCTCCGGCATAGTAGTCCTGCTTACAAAAATCGTTTCGTGTTTCTATAACCTGTTTTTCATATACTCAGTTTGAATGTTTTAGTAGATGGTGCACAATAATTCAGAACAATACAAGCAAAGAAGGCAGAGACGAATTATTTGTTTTTATATAAAGTCGCGACAAGACATATTTTCATTATTCATCGAAGAAATTAATATTCAACGCAACACAAAAACACATTTGCAAAATCGCACGTGCTTTATGCAAAACATCTCCTTGATGTCAAACAGCAGTATTGTTGTTTTTTTTTCAGAGCTTTCCAGTTTGGAGTAGCATCCAGCAGGTACATACGTCATGCCAGATATGACTAATTGCGCTCCTTCTCCAGGTCTTCACCTTTTCATATGACTGGCTTTAAAGGTAACTTACGTAAAGTTCTATGGTTTCTTTCTTTATTATTTATTTGTTTTGGAGGGGGGTTTATTTATATCGCTTGCTGTTTCATTAACAAATATCTCTTTAATTAGCATCGATGACACAAATAAGAAACACATACGTATGAGATGATACGTCACTAAGAACTCTATTAACACTCAAAAACTTAATCCCAATGCCGCCTTTTATCATTTATGTCACCTTTCCTCCGATCTAACAAAAGTTGGAAAGGAAGAAAATGATTTATGAAAAACGTTCTCTGACATATACCGTTCGTTGAACTAATCAAGATGTTAGATTTAAACATGTTCAAATATTCAATTTAGAATTAAGAAGTGCCACCCCTTAATTCAGTTAACGAAGTCGCTCGTAATTCCGATCTTTTTCAGGAGTGCTCCAAAAGCAGTGATGTTTTACATCCGACAAATTCCGTTAATAACTACTCGCATAACTACAGCATTCGCACGGCGCACACACTGATTTGAGAGGTATTGAAGAGAGGCAGGCCGTTTCTTTTAAGCAGATCTTTGAAGAAAAAGCGTAGATAAAAACAAGATGAAAATTGGTGATCAGCTGGGGCGCTTAAATATACGTCGAAGGGCAAACTTGGGCTGAAGACAATCCGACAAGGCGTGGTACTAGCTTCTTATGTTTACAACAAGAACTTCATCAAATCTGGTGTGCTAGCCTTCGACTGAAATCGGCTGACCCACGGATGTTGCCAATCAACATCGGATTAATTCTTATACATGTGGAAAATGGTACGGTATCTCAGTTCGAGGGAGATATTACATGCTCATAATGTGCTGAAACATCGAAATTACCTGGTTTTAATGGAACCCAACGATGTTTAAGCCCAACATCTTTCAAGATTCAGTATTATTCAAATAATTTGGCATTTGTGATTTCTTGTACTTAACGGCGGCACTTGGGCCTTCAACAATCGTGTTTCACAATACTCTAGGAGCATTGTATCAAGTAGATACAATAAACTACCGTGAATCAATGCCCTAATATTGACGATTGTCTTAAGATAATGACCCAACTTTTGCTTGAATCACACTTAGGGATCACATCAAAATAACATGATATAAAAAGTGTCCTACAGCACGGCAGACTTTGAAGAGATATAATAAAAGCATGTAAATTAGTCCTGTATCAATCTGCGATGAAACTGCACTATGCCTGACCGATATATCAAACAAGTATAAAATAAACGGGATAAACCGAATGCTATTAAAACTGTCTTTATTGCGAAATTCAATACCTTATCTTCCGGACTGAATCCTTGTTACCAGAAAGAATTCCTGTGGCCTCCTGGGGCGTAAGAAACCAGACGTATTTCTGCTTTTCTTTAGGTAGCAGTTTACGAAGCGTATCAGTTGCTGATGGGGATCGAATCTGAAAGAACGAATAAAAATGTGTCAAGCTTTTTCGTGCTTTTTCATACATTTGGATAGAAATATTGTATCCCAGCTTATTAGGGACATCGAAATGGTTCAGATCACATAGTTTATAAGACGCATTGTCTTTGCAGATTACCTCCCCTTACAACCATTCTCAGCCATATTATAAATATATACTTATACGAAATGAGTGACATAAAGCGATTTCACAATAAAATGTCGTTTTTAAGATATGAAACAAATTAAAACTAAGTGGGGTTTTGTGGCTTCTTTTTCGTCTTTGCTTTACATAAGCTTTAGATAAAACATGTGAAAATATGAGACAGAATTTTTGTATTTATCTGACCTAACTACGAAACCATTTAAGCCACAAACAAGAAAATTTCAACAACGGATGTCCACAATCCCCTACCACCACCTGACCTCGTTGAAAGCACTGTAGTGTAGATTTATAGAGGAAGGGGCTAGGTGATAATGGTGATATGGTAAATGAGTTAAGATAAAATTTGTAATGGAAGAATGATGATAACGTAAAACACTAACAATTGATCTGGGTCGGGTCTCATTAATATTAAGTTGCATGTAAAATATGGACCCATCATTCAGGACCTATAAATGAGCTAAACGATGACATAATATAATATTAATAAAATTACAGTTAAGTTAAATCAATATGGAGCTGGATAATCCCAACAGTCAGGGGCCATAATTACGCTAATATGTTTCATGCTGAGCCAAAACCTAAAGCAATAAAATTCCTGACAGGTTTCATTAATATCAATTAGTATACTAAAGTTTTGAACTCCAATAAGGGAATCATTGTGCAGAAATGATAGCGGTGGGTATGTGTATCAGGGGCCGTAACTCTTCTAAATGACGCAGAATGCCGACAATTTTACTCACGGTTCTTATCAATACTGTGATGCAGGTAAGCATACTTTTCAGATGTGGACAACCGAAAGTGAATGGATCCAAATCCTTAGGGGTATAACTTTGCTAAGTAATTACGTAGAAGTTTATGATCAAATTCAGCCAAGGACCTATGACTATAATAAAACGAGCTTTACCAAATAAAAATGAAACGATACATAATATAGGGGCTATAACTCCGATAAGAGTTGATATATATCAGTTGAAATGCAAACATAATTCAGTGAGTTACTGGGCAGAAACTGAAGTTGATGGATCAGATAATCATATACTATTACACCGCCCTGAAAATGACTTAAAGCGCAGAAAATCAAACTCAGCCCAGGCTTCAGATGAATACTGATCAAGGGATTTATTGTGCAGAAACGAATGTGCATGGGTCTGAAAATCAGGGACAATAACTCTTCTAAACGATGAAGTAGACGGTTGAAAAGCGTATAGAGGTCTAAATATTATGATGCTAAAAAATTTTGGTTGACATCTAACAATAATTGAGCGAGTTGCGCTGAAACGAAAGTAAATGGGTCTGTCAGTTAGGGACAGTAACAAAACTCAACGATGACCCAGACCGCTGAAACTTAAATTCCGCAAATGTATGCCAACATTGGTTGATGTCTAAGAGTTATTTTGTGAAAATGACAGAACGTGGTTCTGACAATGAGGGGCTGTAACTCAGCTAAACGATGATGTAGACGGTTGACAATCGTATTCAGGCATGGTTTTAGAAGTTCAAGCTACAAATGATGTTTGGATGAAGTCCAACAATAATTAAAGGAGTCAATGTGTTGAAACATAAGACATTGGGCCTGATATTCATCGGCTATAAGTCAGTTTAACGATGATGCATATAAATGAAGATATAAACAAGCCAAGATCTCAAAAAATTAAGCCGCATACCAACTTCGTTTGAAATTTCATAATAATGTGAGTTATGGTGCAGCAAGGAAAGAATGTGGGTCGCGAAATCAAGGACTTCAGATCTGCAAAACGACCTCGTAAAATGTTAACAAACGTACTGGAGTTATGGGATTATCAATACCAAGCAGCATACCAATTTGATTCGAATGCAATAAGAATCAAGGGATTTATTGTACGGACAAGAAAGTGGGACAGACGGACGGACACGCCCAATTTGCATGAAATATCACTTGCATTTGAAGAAATACAAGCCCTTTGAATTAAAAAAGCTATGGACGCCTTAGCCATCAATTGTTGAATACATATACCAGGTGACGTTAATGAAAATGATAGATAAGTAGCACTTATTAGGTGTTTGGATGATTGCAAGGTAAACTGTAATGACAACTATGTTGGGAATACGTGATTGCAAGGTAAATTGTAATGACGACTCTCGTGGGAGGATATGATAACGCTTGTTCTCATAAGCAAATTACCTAAGAACTGAATAAACGATAAGTACCTGAACGCTAAAAAACTCTTTAATCACTAAAATAGTATCGAATTGAATTTTTTATATGGCAATAATTCAAAATTTAGGACAGAATATAATAAGTGATAAATGAAATCAGAAGTCTTACATTGTCCGCATGATCTGCTGCACTGTACAACTTTTCTGCAATTCTAAGAGTCTCCTGTAATATATATATATATATATATATATATATGGCGGCATATATATATATATATATATATGGTTATAAGTATATATATGTATATATATATATGCTGTGCCAATCTTCGGTCGCCTTTGTACTCTCCCTTCCAAGTAAATTCATCAGAGAATGGGATGATCCTCCATCATACATCCTTGACAAAGGTTTACTTTAACAAATATTTCATGAATCATTTCCAAGAGTTCCCGGACAATAAACCATGTTTCTAAGCAATACCCGTGTTTTAACTGTGCACGCTTCATAATAATGGGTTACATCCCAGTAAGATCATTATGTAGGATAGGTTGTAAACCACAGTGGCGTCACCAGGGTTGGTGTCACCCAGTGCGGTAACTCATGGTGTCACCCCCATGGACCTCATTCCTGCACAAATTTTAAAAACTTTTATAGACAGCCATATGCGGTAACTGATGGTGTCACCCCCATGGACCCCCTTCCTGCACAACAATTCAAAACTTTTATAGACAGTAATTCTGGTGTCACCCCCTCTGATGGTGACACCTGGTGCGGTCCGCACCCCCCGCATCCCGCTAGTGACGCCACTGGTAAACCGTTTACGAGGAACCATCAAGATGCAAAATGACTCAAAGGCTCACTTTGGATCAAAACTAGGCTACATCAAAGTTTTGATTTCAAAGTGTGTATGATTAGGAGGGATGAGTGATAACGGATGCGATTTCTGTTTATAGAATCCTAAGAAACATCATCCTTTTCTCTCCTAGCAAAAGGGCCATTCATTTCAAGATTCCAAATGGCGGTCTCATGCCTATATATATATATATATATATATATATATATATATATATATATATATATATATATATATATATATATATAACCGTGCAAATAGAGATAAGGAAGATTAAAACATTAATACAGACTACAAGTACAAATACTAACTAGTACGACATGGGTTTAATTTAATTTATATATGACTAATAATTAAGTTTTCAAGTATATCAACATAACGATAACTATTCTTATGATTTAATAATGAAGATTTGCACATTTAGCAAAGCTATTTTTTCCGCACACAATTTAAAACAAATTCTTTGATATGTATATTACGACGTTGTCGTATAAAACGGTACCTCATATAAAATGTGCTTTGCATTGGGTTGCTTCTTTGTCTTTTTGGTTCGTTCTATTCCACTTCTATTGTAGTCAACATTGTTCAAACTTAGCAGATTTTTCTGAGCATCATCCTTGTAAAATTCTTTATGCCGCCATGATCCGCTGTAGCAGTCAAACGTGTACTGTAAGAACATCAAATATTGCGAATTTATAGCATACGCTTAAATATAAATATGCATAATAACATTAATTAGTGTCACACTAACCATATTGGGTTCAAGTCATTTGCATTTTAAAGTAGCTGATATTAAATGATAAGTTTGTCTTTTAATAAAGAAAAAATATATACACCGTCTACAGATATAAAGGAATTAAATAAACAAACGAGAATAGATATAGGGATAAAACAGTTTTTGTTTGTTTGTTTGTTTGTTCGTTTTTCCTGGTATCAACATCCGCTGAATCCAGAGGGATTGTTCAAGCGAAGGATGATACTAAAAACAAAAAAGACATCCTGTGATCGCCAATTGAACATAAAAACAAAAGGAAAAACATTTAGATTTCCAGACGCAGTTTACAGTGTCCTTTAGTGAATGTGCCGATCTGGTACGTTTTAACTCAGACCATTCTGACACGACAGC
Source organism: Megalonaias nervosa (assembly GCA_016617855.1). Lineage (NCBI taxonomy): Eukaryota > Metazoa > Mollusca > Bivalvia > Unionida > Unionidae > Megalonaias > Megalonaias nervosa. The sequence goes on along the minus strand of JAECUM010026804.1, from coordinate 30,952 downwards.
CAACTTCTACGATCCTTTGAGAAATAAACACTTTAGCAAAACGTTCAGTATAGTAACTTTCATTTCTAAAAAATAAAAAAAATATTATTTTTTGGCAGGTAATAAGGTGAAATTACTCTGATTCTGTATCATATGTGTGTGTGATATGGATTTTTAACGTAGCTTTAACAATATTTCAGTCATATCGCGACGATGTCTGCAGTGTGGCAGTTTATAGTGATGTCTAGAACCGGGGAATCATGTTGCAGACATACGGCATCAGGTCCCACCAGGTCACATTATCCTGACAACAGGCCGACCAGTCCTAATAACAACAACCTCTTAATGCTGAGCGCCTAGCGAGACAACTGTTAGTACCATTTTTTTTTATAAGTCTTTGGTATGACTCGGCCGAGGGTCGAACCCGCGACCTCGCACATCCGAGGCGGACGCTCTAACCACTAGGCCACTGGAGCGGTCTACTCCAATCCTGAACCGTATTTTGATTTATACGTAAATGAGATTACATATCGGTTATGGTAAAGCAAAGGAGTTCACAAATCCTTTGCATGCACCGTTATTTCTATCACCCTAAATGAAAAAGATGCAATGGGACAAGAGATCAAGTCTTATTTCTTTGATCGAAAAATGTCTCTTAGACAGACTCCAGACCCTAACAAGATTGTACTTTTTCAGTCAATCCACACACGATGCAGAACGCATTTGACTTTTGGATCTTGCGAGGAGAAATGACAAGTATTACAACACACAAGATCAGTTCGCTTGAAATCTGATATTGACAGATATGTACAGTCACATAGAAATAACCACGTCAAACAACTCTGCACACTAATTTTTATGTAAAAATACGTATGATAGTTTTCAGAATATTGTCTTATTTCGGTTGTGTTTCTTCCCCCAAAATAATTCGTTCTCGTCAATCGTATTCAATACAAACATACTGAAGGAGAATAGGTTCAGCTTTTTTAAGTAGATATTTTAATACGATTAATAAAAAGAGGAATAATTTCCAGTTCTTCTTCATCCATAAGTGGACATATTACCAACACCTAAACTCTAGACTTTACGATATATTCAGTACATACTGTTGAAAATATTAAAATCCAATTTTAAATTTTAACTCGCACTTCAATATTTGTACTGTTCATATTTGCTTAGTTACAAAATTTTATGACATACAGCGTTCAAATAGAAGAACCGCACTGTAACAAGATTAACCGGGTTGGGGTCGGATTATAACAGAACACTGTTGACGGTGACAAAAATACAATGTTCATTTATGAATGATTCAATTAAAAAAGACTGTTTGATTCTTGCGCGAACAAAATCCAAATATTAGATATTTAACAAAATATGCACGAACCAGATAATATTGCGATTTAAATGAAATGGTTACTGATACTCAAGAAAAAACTTAAATAGTAAAAAGATACAATGATTAATGATTCAATGTGATTCCACACAAAAAATGGAAAAAATGATAATACGTAAACATTTACAATTTCCACACGAAAATGATATTGTTCACTTAGATAATGAAATACAACACGTTTTCACTCAAATAGTGAAATATGATATGAAACATTGGGACATATATCTTGCGGAGTCGAACAAATCTGAAACGTCTTCTCAGCCCCAACGCTCTGTCGAACGGTTGAGGAGCCACCACAAACGGTCTACCCCTCCTGGTCTGCCTAAAGATCCGTAGAATCTCTTGTTCCTGCAGACCCGTTGGTCCAGAAGCCTTGGTTCTTCACCACGTGATGACCTTTATCTTCTTCCGGGCCAAGGTCACCCTCGACAGCAGCACACTGGGCACAACACAACCCAGATTAGCACCACGGCTAAACAACACCTACAATACGGTGCACATACGGAGATACAACATAACTATCACTCCGTCCCTCCTTCACTCCTACAGCACTACACTCAGCATTCACCAGTTACCATTTACCAGTCACCGGCCATCAATCAATCAATCACCAATCAGTCATCAATGATCAATCTGTCACCAATCAGTCATCAATGATCAATCAGTCAGCTGAAAATATAATATCCGAATCCGTGTACTACAAATGACACTGTCATGTATAACAAACAGCACGTAATGACGTTATATACTGTAAACTTGAGTTGATTATTTTATACAAATTATTTTATTGGGACTACTGTGCAAGGTGATAATCAGGTTCAAAAGTGAACCTGTATCTGACAAGAATCTTATAATACTTAATGTAACACCTTTTCTTCTTTAATAAATGCAACATTATTGCGAATATAATTGTTCTGTTAAGTTACATACATGACCGGTCATGACCAGTAGGGTCATGTCTCAAGATCATCTGGACCGGCAAAAAATCTTGCAAGGCACAGTGCGAGGGTGCAGAAGAAGAGACAGACAGAAAAAGAGGTGGGAAGACAACATTAAGAAGTGGACAGGCATGAGATTTGGAGATTCCCAAAGGGAAGTAGAGAACAGGGAAAGATGGAGAGAATTAGTTATAAAGTCAACTGTGGTGCCCCAACGACCTCTTGGGTTAAGGGATTGATGATGATGAAGTTACATACAGGTAAACTAGAAAATAGACTATTACATAATATTATACGACACAAGTCGGAATTACCTAAAATACAAGATAAAGACGATAATTAAAGAATTATATCCTATAATACAAATAGGAAAATAATATTTAACTCACATACTTCTACAGCTGGAGATCGCACATCATTTATGTGGACTGCTCACTGACAAGACTCTTCGTAATGTGATGTTTTACTCTACGATGAGGTAATTTATATACTGTACGCTTTAGGTATATCGGTTTTCCCATCGTAAGCACTTTGCTCGTTCAGGATGGGATGAACCGAACTCACCGTTTCGAAATAATATACGATATACATAAACCACCCTCGGGTAACGCTGTACAAAAAAAAAAAAAAAACCCGAGTACATGTATTTAATCTAAATAATAAGTAAACGATAAATATATACAATTCCGTGACACGCTGTATATTCTAAATTACATTCGTCAACTAATATTTACATTTCGAATTTGCTTATGAATATTTCCTGAAAAAACACATTACAGTACTTGGGAATGTTGCTAGATGGCGCTATTGTACTGTGGGGTTTCTAGATTGGTCCTCGGACGTAAAAAAATATACTGATTATTGAAGCCTCAAAATCGTGAAATCTGAATATCCTTGGTAGAAATACGCTTTCTGAGGGAATGGTCTATTGGTGAATCCCACTGGATCTTCGTATCAAAATTGTAATACCAACCTGGGGAAGCAGTCTCCAGCCATATGTTGCAACCATGTTGATAGCATTTATGATAAAGTTGCATGTTTCGTCATCGTAGAAGTAGGGAAGGTTGATTCTCGTGAATCCAGGCCTAAGGAAATTAAACACAGTGTTAGAATCTGCTTAATGAATCGTGTACATTAGAAGAATTACATATATAAACCATGTTTCATACAATAATCAGCTGGAATCTAATTATGAATGTGGCGAGCACAGGAGAGGTATAATACCCATCACTAAACTACAAATGTATCATTTCTAAGACATTTCGAAAACATTGCTTTACATCGGATGGGTAATACCACACAGAAGAGGCAGAAAAATCTCTTTGTGTGTTCATTATATTCCGTTCCGCCACCCCTCCCCCTTTAATGTAATAGAGTGATGAATATTATTTGATGTTAGACCCACATTACAATAAAGCAATTTTGTGTTACAGTGTTAAAAGTGTATAACATTTTTTCTCCAGACTATATGTACATATGAAGCACGATTAAACTGTAATTCCACATTCAGATTGATTGTCATTGTTTTACTCTCAAAATAATAACTTCTCCCCACTTACTATCCTTACGCATTGATTATAGTACCGAGCATTTGCTTCGGAGTCAATGCTGTATGATGACGCACTATGCATTGATAACATCAACTCAGACTTAGCCGGTCCTCTATCTGCGTGGTATTTTTTGACACCGCTAAGTCGTTAGGGCGTCCGCCTAGGATGTGGGAGGTCGCTGGCTCGAACCCCGGCCGAGTCATAAAAAAGACTTATAAAAATGGTACCAGCAGCTGCCTCGCTTGGCGCTCAGTATTAAGAGGTTAGTGTCAGGACTGGTTGGCCTGGTGTCAGAATAATGTGACTGGGTGGGACATGATGCCACATGTCTTCAGCATGGTGTCCCAGTACTAGACATTACATTAAACTGACACACTGCAGACATCGTAGCGATATGACTGAAACATTGTTAAAGCTACAAAAATAATCCATGGAGACTTATTACAATCTTTCTTGAAAATAATTGAGAGTAGAAGCAATATATTGTGTGTTATGGAAAAAGCAAACAAGAAACAAGCGAACAAAATAAAAGGTAATTAGATCACATTAATATGTCTAACCAATTTCCCTTGACCTTGTTAACATGTCATGGGCATTTTAAGTTTCCTAAGAACGTATGTATGAAGTTTCCGAATGTTTTTAGAAAGTAAATCGGTGTATCTTGGGTTTAAGACGAACTTAAAATACACACAGTGGAACGTAATGAAATCATGTTAGTTATCACATGAAAATATATGAATATCAAGAGGGTAAACTTACTTCATTACTTCTATCGCTTCACTGTGACAGGATACACAAGTTCTGAAAGAAAATCGAATGCCAATGTCGGTCTTTGTCTCTGTATATATTCCTTCAACACAAGGCCAGTAATATGCCTATACTTTTATTCTTAGTATTTTTTTTTATATCCAAACAATTTTATGTCATTGTTAAATAATCATTGTGAGAGACGAGATTTAAGGTTTCACTCCACAGTTTCGAAATTTACGCAAGGGTGAACTTAAAAATAAAAAGCGAGTCGTGCCATTTGAACAACATGATTATGTCAAGTAGTATCCAAAATACTTAAGTCCACGTGAATCAGCATATAGGTACCCATCCACAGCCGGGTAACCAGTCTACTGGTGGAATGGGTGGTGTGGTGGGGGGGGGGTGTGGGGTAACCAGTCTACTGGTGGAATGGGTGGTGTGGTGTGGTGTGGGGTGAAAAAGTAAAGTACTAAAGACTTCGAGATGCTAGTATGTGGATTTATTTTATATTATTGCATTATTAATTTAATACACATCATTCTATATATTATTGCTGACAAAATAATTCCTATTAATTTCCTATCCTTTATTTAATTACCAACTGACAAAATATCATAAGAATGCTTGATAAGAGGCTGTGCTATTTAGTGCAGGCCAGAGGTTCCCCTGTTGAACAACACGAGGCTCAAAGAAATACTTAACAACTAATTTTCAAGGTTGAAGACATGTCTTTACACAGATGACTGGAAACATGTGGTTTATATCTCAACCTATTTTAGAAATTATGTATGTATTTAATATTTCAACATTAAGTTCAATGGCAAATTAATTAGTGGTGCGATTTCTTTAATTTGTATCAGATGCTGCGAATATTTAGCTCGGTATGATTAGCACATAGATATAATGTGAAATTATGTCTTAAGATGGTCGTTTCTGATAGGGAATAGGCACGTATACTGCCATTATAAATAAACTACACGACCCAGACTTAAAACATGTTATATTAGGATTTGCACATTCTTCTCATATTTTAACAGTGTTATAGGTCATGGTCGTCGGGTACATGGATATAAAATGGCAGATTCTGTTTTATGATCAAATGTACAGGAGAATCGTAGCACTGTCGTACAACATAACACGATCTTACCGATCATTGACCTTGAAATTTTGTCGATCGGTAAGATCAATAGCGTAGCTAACAATTTTGCACTCTTAACTCGCAAACATTAATTGTTGTGAACCTTGCCAACAAAAGAAACTTTTTCATGGAACTTTTTGAGCACCCACAGGGCCTGAACCCCACCACCCCTGAGGTGGAGAAAGCAGATTGTTTGGGCGGATGTTATGGTAGTTGATGATCGACTGTGCTTGCAAGATACATTTTCATTTGCACATTCAGTCAGTGGATCATCCTGGATCAACTTCGCGAATATGCTGAGACTTTCAAGGTTAGAAACGAGGAATCTACTTGTAAGTAACCACGAGTCAAAAACCGTTGTGGATTGTCGCCAGTTGCTTGCAACGATGTTCCTATACATGAAAGAAATATAACAGAACTACAGACGAAAATAAATTAATTCGATCATAAACTTTGACCAAGCAAAATATTTTGCACATGAGAATGTCAAAGAAAAACAAAAATCATTAGTTAGAAATAAAACTGTCTGGAGAACATCTACAACTTGTCAAAACGTGACAAAGCTTTAAATCTAGTAGATAAAAGGAGGAGCTTTTATAATTATGGAGTACAGGTTTTAAAGAGAAAAAGAATCAGAACTCTTTATTGACGAGGAATTCTATAGGAAAATAAGTGGACGAGCGGATATGAACATAAGAAGGGCAATAAACTGAAAAAAAACGGAAACGATCTATGAGAGTATACGAATTATTATTTAACGAATTTGGAACATTCTACCACTTTTGATGACTCTCAAAGCAGTCCCTAAAAGCAACAACATTATAGAATAAATTCAGTAGCACGTTTCCGAACAACAGGCCTGAAGGTCCAAAATGTTTTACCGATTTTTTCGAATCCACAAAGTCTCATACAAAAATTGATTCCTTTGCTTGATGTTATATTAAAACAACCTTTGAAATAAATTTATTTTCGTAGGAGATACTATTATCTAAACCCTTTGCCAAATATCCCGAGTGACACTTGTCACCTTTAACATAGTAAACATGTACAGCACTGTTTAGCATGACCATGAAATAGATTCAGTCATTAATTTATACGTGAAACCCTTAAACCACTTTAAGAACGTAAGATATTTTAGTTAAATTAAAGAAAGACACTGCTATGTGCAACATACTGGCACCATCTTCGACACAAGGTTAATACTTGAATTTATAAAACGAGTTAAATAAAGTCCATCCCTTCCTCTAGCGTAATTTGTTGCGCAGTTCTGTAACCAGTAATATTTATTAGTAGATAGTTTTACCAATTATAATTCAAAGGGCAATTGTCTTTCCTAATATATACACATTCAACACAGAATTTTTATACAAGTTCAGAATGTTTCACATATCTTGATTTGGGTTCGGATAGAGTAAGAGTTAGACCATTAATGTTTAATAGCTTAAGTGTATCATTTTCGCTACTAAGCATTCCAGTTGTTATATATTCATGCGAAGAAATGATTATGGATGCAGATATTCTAGATTTGTGACCGGATATTTAAATTATTCCATTTGAATCAGTATATTACAGTAGATACAGACACGTTGTATATAGAGTCGGAATTCCATCGTTGGGGCTATTTTAGCATGTAAACAAATATAATCTGGTTGGATAACGTTCTCTCAGTTGGGAGACCGGTTTATGTTCACATTCCTCTGTGAACAAAGATGAGTTTTTTTTTAGTCTTTTAAGTTAATATTGAAACCACTCTTGTATATAGGGTAGATTCAATGTTACAGGTATACCGTCCACCCCTTCTCCACACTCCCTCAATTAGTTGACCATTTTCCTAAGTGTTAGTTGCTGTTGTTCTTGTTGTTAAGAATTTAACGCCGTTTTTCAGCGCACGTTTGGCGAAACATGGCGTAACAAGCCCCAGTAGGGCAAGTTGGCCATCGTGACCCAATTCCCTTTGGACATTCAAAGACTCTCAGCCAAAATGCCCACGACAGCAGACAATCAGTAACGAGAATACTGAGCAAGAATTTCGTGGGCTTAAATCATAAACTCGGGCGGTATGTGTCAAATATTAACAAGAAGAAAAACTCTTTTGACTGTATGCTGATTATCCTTTCCGTTGAGAAAAGAACGTGGATTACACACACACACACACACACACACACACACACACACACACGCACACACACACATGTACAGACACGCACACAAACACGCACGCACATACACATGCACACACACATATATCTCTGTCTCTAACTCTCTCTGTCTCTGTCTCTCTATGTCTCTGTCTGTATATATATATATATATATATATATATATATGTATGTATGTATGTATGTATGTATGTATGTATGACAAAGTGAATAGGTCCAAATGCTACGGAAAAGTACAAAAATAACTTCGTAAAGCTGCATGAATCCAGGTTTATAATGCCTAAATAATCACACGAGACCGAATTAATTGATAACTCTTTGGGGAAATTAATAAATCGGACAACTAAACAGAATATATTCAGTGCAAAACAAGTGTGCCGAATGTACTACATTAAACTCATCACTTAAAACAACATTAGCATTTTTAATTAGTGAAATTAGTGAATGGAAGTAATTTCCACAAATCCAAAATTACATTAAAGATCTATATATAGGGTTTATGCCTACATTCATGACTATCTATCTATCTATCTATCTATCTATCTCC
>JAECUM010026804.1:0-17500 GCA_016617855.1 Megalonaias nervosa | reverse complement strand
ATAGATGCATCATACAAAAATTGATTCATTAATCAATATTAAAATTGCGAAGACCGGATATCAAGATATAATTTTTTCCATAAAATGTATTATGGGAGTAGAAAACATGACTTAAAATTTGGAGTAAAGTTACGAGTGATAATTATTTTACTTTTTAAATTTTGGTAAACTAGAAAATTTCTTCGAAATATTACTTTTGTTTGCTACGGTTGAATACCTACAAAGCGAACTGTTCCTCCACCAACTTTGTCTGGCACCGAGTTCCGAAACATCCACTTTTTTGCAATTAAAACACCTACAGTATCGAGGGAAAAAATGATAAAACTAATTATAACATCCCTTGTTAATGAAATATAAGAGACTGTCTATCTCTCAGTTACGAATGAAATTTAAAGTTCCATGGATAATAACTGTATAAAAGCAAACAGCTTCCTTTATTTGAAAACATTACATTGCAAATATAAGCTTGTTTCAGAATTGCTTCAAATCTTTAGACACGTATAATGTTTAACATTTTATTAGGTGATACATTCGAGTATAGTTATAGGATAACATTTCCTTGCTGGTAAATAAATAAGGCTGTAAATAAAGTAAATACACAATGCATCGATCGTATCGAAATCAATTGGGTTTCTTAGTATCACTGCATGTTATATTTATCCTTGCTTAAGCACTTTTCAGGAAAATTAATTATAAAATCTTATGACGTTATGTAAACAAAATTCGCATACCTGGGGTACCTGGTCCGCCTACAAATTTGTGTGGACTCAGATATACAGCATCTTTGTATCTGGAGAGAGAGACAAATGTAGCAGTTACCTTATGTACAGGGTTATTGTCCACCATGTAAATACAGCTCAGCATCATCTGCTTTGTTTTCAAGATGGTGATCTCCCTAATAAAATATGCAACTACAGTTCAGATATGTAATTAAACTCTATCCAAATATACTTTTCTATCTAAGCATGTAATTCTGCGATATTTTATATTTGTAAACGGATAGGAAACTATCAGGGACAGAGTTTATTCGGGACAACTTCTGAAAAGGTCATATTATTACCAAACGTATATGAACATCGTTATTCATTTTAGACAAAGAGACAAATCGATTGTGTGAGGCATGCATTACACACACACACACACACACACACACACACACACACACACACACATACATACATACATACAGATATATATATATATATATATATATATATATATATATATATATATATATATATATATATATATATATATATATATATATATATATATATATATAACGACTTACGCCAGCCTCCCAGGAGGATTCATATCTATTGTGAGGTAGGGACCTGAAATATATGGATAGCAAATAGGGCTCATCACGTGTATACAAAGTATTTTTCTTTCAAATTTCTATAAAGTGTAATGCGTATTTGATGTGGATTGCAGATCACAACAGCGGCATTTAAGACGGGACGTTGTTGAAGTGTTTTAGTTTTAAAGCCTATCCTTATGTATCTCCGAATAAATATTAAGGGGAGTATGGGAGGGAGTTTTCATTGTCTGCATAATTGTCATGATAACATATAAAAGCACAAATTAAGACAACGGGGTCGAAAGGGTTTTGTTTTTTGAGTACCATGGTTGCAAGCAATGCTATTATTGATCCGTTTTTTTTATTTCTGAAATAATTATGAAATATGCCCACAAGTAGAAATATCTGGGTAAAGTGTGAGTTACATTTTCTGCAAGTATTTTAATTTTACAAATTTATTTGTTGAGTTACTTTTTTATTTATAAGCCTCGGAATGAGATATTAAAGGGTGTAATATGGGTTTAGAGGGAAAAGAAGTGGACAAGAGACGAATTCTCCAGGTTAATAGTAGTCCAATTGTTATGTTAAACATATCTTAAAAGCATCTAAACCATGAAAGCTCTTACCGCCTGCTGCGAAGTCAAATGCCACCAAGGCGCCATGTTTGTGTGCAAGTTTCGCAACGGCCACAGTGTCCGTCATAATTCCAGTAATATTGCTCGCTGCTGACATCGATACCAACAGATGTCGCTTGCGTTCTTTCCAGATCTACGGGAAACATGTGATTTTATAAAGTAAAACGTAGCAAAATAAAATAATAACAATCGTGCTGTAAAATCAGCAATGAAAAAAAAAAAACAAAACCCGCGGGTATCAGAATTTCTTTTCATCATGGAAACAAAAAGATTAAGTCATCGCATAATGCGTAAAAGTCGGTAAATAAACTTTAAGAATGTTTTCAAGACAACATGGTAGCAGCCATGGAGCCAATCACAACAACTGGAAATATAGCCCCTTATCTAGCAGAATATTAACGTTTAAACAATAGAATGACTCAGAATTTTCAATAGGCTACCAAAGGCAAACTTACTGAGCCGTTCAACAAGTATATTAGAGATCGATATATATTCCCTTTACTTACACGAAATGGATTAAAAACATGATGGTGTTTAGATACAATTCGAGAAGTAATTATTCCAAATGATATAAAGTGTTCTTAAATTCTCACGTTTCTAATTGAAGGATTCTGCAGAATTGTTTTTTGAGTGGTCATAACAGATATTTTGTATTAACTACCTAAGACGAGTCCTTAGTAACAGAAATCAACAGTCATCAGAATAATGTAATTTCTAGTTCATTGGAATGATTGGGAAGCAGATGAGAACGTGTTGAACGCTGCTAAGGGCGACTACTCCATAAAGTATTATTACCTTCAATTCTGTTTCGAGGTGTTTTAAGTCAAGAGAGCCCTGCTTGATGTCGCGAATACGGATTACCTACAACAAAATTATTGTACAATATGTATTAGATAAATCATTCATTAAAGATCTTTCTCCTCAATAAGGGACGAGGAGTTATCTGAGACCATTTATGGTTAGAATGTCCTCCCATGAATTTGTTTTCTTAAATAAAATTTACCCCAACATCGATTGTACTGGAATCACCTATAACGCCAAGGTATGCAGGTGAGGGTTCTGCGATTTATTTTTTCTTGTATGTGAATCTCGTTCATGCACTGCTTCAGCAGTTTAGAAAGGTTTCAGTAATTTGTTGGACGTAAGCCATCTGTTGTGTGTATTCAACAGTAACTATGGATAAACGAGTTCTCACTGATTTATTTAAAGATACTATCGATGATCTCATTGTGGTGTTAAAAATGCTATCAATGATTTGATTGTTGCATGTGTCAGGCAGCAGCGGATGGCGTTTTCTTATGAAAGTTTGCACACAATACGGATAGTGATTGCGAAAGTATTTCTCTCTCTGTCTCTGTCTCTGTCTCTCTTGAAATCTGTCTTTGAATAAAACAGCGTTGATCAACAATTTGGTATTTTCTTCTGCTGTGAATAGCTGAGTGGTAACAGTAGAAAATTACTGTATATTTTGCTTCAGCTCTCTTGGTAGACCTCCCGTTGATTTTTCTTTGTGATCCAAAATCATTCGCTATGCAAAATTATGTAAATCATAAGTTATGGGATAGAAATACGACAGTTTGGTGAAATGAGTTTGCAATACATCTCGTATTCGCGTTTTTAACAACACTTACTTTGCTGTTCAAACTGGTTTCTTACAACCTAAAATAAATGGGTTCTGTATAGGTTGGATGACATTCTCCCAAATGATGCATTGCTGCAAACAACAGAGTGTATGAAGAAATACCATCCATTTTGCAACCGTCTTTACCTATTACTTCGAGGACTGACTCGGATTAATTTATCCCCTTTAATCCACGTTTGTGACTGTTGATTCTGCTGTTGTTACTGTTACTACTTCTTTTGATACTGTTGCTGTTCTTGCTCATTGATTATAACACGTCCAGTCTTTCACATTTGATTTAAAGGCAGTATAACCTGGTTTGCTTCGAACAGGACGCCAAAGACTCAGTCACTGAGTTTGATTTAGTACCCGCTTTATAGATGTTCATATGATAACAAGGTTTCTGGCAAGCTACAAACAAAACATTGTACAGAGTATTACTTCTCATACCTACAACACGTGCGTTACACAATAGCCAGCACCATATCACCAACACGTGCGTTACACAATATACACCACCATATCACCAATATGTGCGTTACACAACAGCCACCACCATATCAACAACACGTGCGTTACACAACAGCCATCACCATGTCACTAACACGTGAGTTACACAATATACATCACCATATCACCAACACGTGCGTTATATACTAGCCATCACCATATCATCAACATGTGCGTTACACAATAAAGCATCATCAAATGTGTCACTGTTTTGAAAAATGAACTTTGAAATGACTCGGATGTTTATAGACCATGTTGTCCTTTTTTATACTCAAGAGACTTCTATGTACATTTTTGCTTATAGACGCAATACTACTACTACTACTACTACTACTACTACTAATACTATTGCTACTAATAACACAAGACAAGAGTGAGTGGTTCCAATTAAAATATGTCATAGTTACTGAGGGAATAACAAATTCGGTTTTCTGATCGAATTTAAGAGAAATCACCAACCTTTGCTCCAAATTCCCTCCACGGAAGGATGTTTGAATGGTGTTCGTATGGACTGATAAATACTACCTGAAATAAAGTAAAACAGTTGATATAAGTTTATTCATTGATTTTGTCGTAAATTCTCTTCGATAAAAAGGATACAGATATCTTCTGTTACATATTCATGACAACCTTCTATTCTTATCAGGGCAATGATGTATCTTCTAAACTGAAATCGTGCTAAATATTTGGCCGTTAAGGTACGACACAAAGTATGAAAATATTAGAGCGAAAATGATTGTCTAGAATGATATGACCCTAAGCTACAGGTAAGATACGCTCGAGTAATATTCACTGTATACTTCAACGTGCATTGAGAATCAAAGCCAAACATATCGATTCAAATATGCTGGGGACAACGAAAATGTGCTTGGAATTGGGAATGGATTGGGACAGAAATTCTGACCTTTCCAGTATGTTCCTAGTGTGCTAGGAGTTTATTTTAAAATATTGGCAAATTACCTGCCATCAAGAAATGTCTCGATTTTGTTTAATTTGTCAGCCCTGATGTATGTTTTTCTCAAGCCTGTATTTTCATATTTATGCATATTTCTTTGTCTCTCTCTCTCTCTCTCTCTCTCTCTCTCTCTCTCTCTCTCCAGATCATTATGTACATATCTTAAAATGCATCCGCTGTAGACCCTCTGGTATGAATCTATGCAATGAATGATGTACCATAATGGAATGCCTAACAACAAACTCCAAACAGCAGAAAGGAGACCTCAAGTATTAGCATTTTATATTTATTCATGAATCATGGAAATTGTCAGTGGATAAATTTACAAGACCTGTTGCTCTATGTCACCAATACAGTATTCTGTACCTGTAATACTCTACGGCAAACGGTACATATCTTGAGGAACCATAAATCGTGATTAAATATGGTAATAAAATGCTATAAGTATCAATGTTAACTCGCATTATAATCGCGTTTATAAAGGATCCATACATTAGGCATTGATTGGTATCTATTACAAAGCAAAAATTAAGTGATAGTCTAAATGTGGATGCAGCGTCTGTTACAGAACTAGACTACAATTTTGCCTGAGCAATACAAAATTTACATTTAAATGTAGAAATAAACAAAGTAAAGAACGAAAATACAGGTAAACTCTCAATGATTAAAATATTTTATTTAAAGATGTTACCCTCTGTTGATCAGATATAGTCACTTTGTTATGTTTGTAGATTACACCCACCCCCAACAATGTCAATCCGTGCATGATACGTGTTAACAAAAATAACAAAAGTTATTCTATTTCTTACGAATACAATCATTATTTTGACAAAGTATTCAAACTGAAGCATGATATGTACATCGACTGTACTCGTGGGCAACCCTCATATTACAATGTGATGTAACCATATTTTATGATATAGCCCGAATAAAATGCAGCAGAGAAAATGAGAATATACCGTTTCCTCGGCAACACGTGGTTGGTTGATCTTGAGAGCCGCAGCCAGTTTATGTATGGCGGACGTTGCTCCACTTCCCGTGAAGATAACCGTATCGTCTTTTGATGCATTCACACAACGTTTGATGATTTGCCTTGGAAAAAGTACAAAACTATAAAGATTATTTTTCCATACTTGACAAAAAAGAAAAAAAATCTGAAGTTTTCTTTTAAAATGAAAATTACATTCACATATTGATTCCGATTTCCAATATCTAGAATACTGTGATGTAGAAACTTGAGGTATTTTATATTCCCCAAAAGAAAACACGGAAAACAAGGCAAGAAGGAATACAGATCATAGAAAGCATTATAATTAGAGTTCTTCCTCATTTATTGCTTTCCTGTTTTTGTCAGCATCACTTAACCCCTTTTATCGTTAATAAATATTTGTGTACTAACGATTCTGTTCTTTCATTTCACCTTTGATCGGCATAATGTATTTTGCACTATTAGGCATGTAAAATCAACGAACTGAGTATCTCTACATTCGATTTCTTTTCCCTTACAAGCAGGTAGACCAAAGTAAACTACATTAACTCTTATCGACAGAGTATATTATACATTTTACAACGTAAAATGAAATCGACACAAATAAAATATGATTTTTTCTGTTTCATTCATAATAATTGGATACAAATTGGAAGGTCTGTGTTATTAATGAAACAACTGGAAATGATGTTGAATGATATGTCTCACCTGCTTCGCCTGTACAAGTACATAATCCACAAACTTGACAAGCAACGAGGAGGGTAAACAGATCACCACTTCAAACCCTCTTTCGCCATTTTCTGCCTCGTCTCCTCACTTACAGACCCACCCCTTTTCCCCACCTGGCCTCTCCACACACACATCGTCGGTGCCCTGTTTCAACCCAAAAGATAACTGCCCGACCCACTGAGACCTTTCGCCTAGAAGGAAAGGGTACGTATAGTAATGTCATCGAAAGCTCAAGTTAAACACCTGCTTGAAGCCAATGCGGATTTATATTTTACATTTAAACATAAAATGTTGCAAGGTATATGCAGCGTACACACATATGGATAGCCTATTTAAGTTCACGCTGAAGATGTGGGAAGCAATGCCTGAAATGGCTTCCTATCCAAAATCCGACAATATCGCCCAGTTCGCTACATTGACAGGTTGTAGACCGCTAAATTCAAGAAAGTATCGTGAATCTCAGATTGGTTTGTGTTTTCTCAGTCATGCTCGATATGCTGAACTATGATATGATGGCGCATGCAGACGAGGAGGACCCAATTTGTCTTTAAGTCCAGTTTTTATAGCATGACTGAAATTACCTTCACGGTACGTCACCTTAAGTGAGATTTTCGTCATATTCCCCTGCAACTATTGCGTCATCAGTCTAAAGGCCTCATTCTCTTTTTCAGTCCAAAGAAACCTCCCCACGAGTAGGGTAATATTTGATTATGAGACAAACATATTTCATTGTATATATTGCAAAATTGTCCAATCTAATTATGTAAGTGAACCCTGCAGGGAAGAGATCAATGCGGGGCGCAGAGCGCGCTGACCTACTGCAAGGTGCACCAACAACATCAATTCGCTAGGAGTCCAGTACCGTATGTGTACAAAGGGGACCCGAACTGAATAATTGTTGTGTCGAGCGTGTGACAGGGAGGATGGTTACAATCACGCCTGATATTCTCACCGGCGTAGACAATACTTACTATAATAATGCCTGCCTAGTGTCAGTAGTACGGCCTTGAGCCGGATATTAAATTTTAAATGCCTTTCGCAGTGGGTGTTAGAATACTTTGAACAGATCATCAGAGGGCACAGTCTAACATAATCCTGCTGCCAGAACCTGCTGCAGGTATGCAAAAGGAAAGTCCACAAAGGAAATGCAACTGTTGACGAAATAGCTAACCTGAAGAAAGTCTCAAGTTAGTGGTAATCCCAATATATTTCTACAACAACGAAAACTGTCGCTGAAGGTAGCCGGTGGTCGAGCTCATTTACCATAACAGGCGCGCCTGCGGCGGAGAGCAGAAAATAGTTGTATGAGGGTGATATTTGGGAAGCTGTTTAGCTATCAGCGGCTACTAACCGGAATGTAGTATTGGCGGGCACAGGAAACGACAAAATGATGGATCCCAGAGGAGCCAAAAAGTTCTTGCTGTCAGATGACTTTGCAACCGAACTCATGGATATCATGCACAGTTCATCAGAATATTCTGCAGTTACACCGACACCGACATCAAAGTCTCTGACGGGGCCAGGGCAGAGAGAGAGAGAGAGAGAGAGAGAGAGACAGAGACAGAGACAGAGAGAGACAGAGACAGACAGACAGAGAGAGAACGAAACGGTTGGAAGCTCACGCCCAAATCAATTCTGGAGGACGTCCAGCGGGCATGAGTCGAGTTTGCGTATGATGGGTAATGGAACAAACCTGGCGGCTACAACATGTCAGAAAAAGTAAGTCTTGACTTGGCCGCTTGTCTTCTGAGCAGCTTCCTTTGCATGGGAGGGCGAGCACCGTATTTCAATCAATTTGGCCGAAAAATGATGACAAGGAGAGCGAGAGAGGGTTCGCACAGCTGCAGGCTTAGGCCTTCCTGTACCCCAGCTAACCTCGAGTGGTTTTGCCGGCATTTCAGCAAGCGTGGGTACGGTGCTGCTGCTGTTTTTGGTAGAAACAATACTGTCACGTACTAAGACGGCTCATAGCTGTGGTATGCTCATCTCATGGCGTCGATGCATGAATGTTTGGGCATCAGCCATATTCGCTTTCTGAAAATGTTCCACATCGTGACCGTTGTTGAGCAATAGTTTGTTGATCTTCTCTCTCTCTCTCTCTCTCTCTCTCTCTCTCTCTCTCTCTCTCTCTCTCTCTTTAATTAAATACATCGCTAACGCTATTTTTCTCGTCGTGATTAAAGCCAATTACTTGTGGCAACACCATGCTCGTGCAAGTGCTGTTCTGATGATCATACTGTATTGACCAATCCTTATGTTGTTTCCGTAATCAAGAGATTCAAGTTATGTCTTGCAAATTTCGCACAAACCAGGAGGGTTCAACGTTTCGGCCCAGCAACTAATTTCATGTGAAGCGTGGATTTGGACAGCCCGGCTAAAGCCGCTACCGTTCCTGACTGGTATTACAACCTAAGGACCGTTGAAAAAGGCTGCCATTCGTCGAATGTCTGAGTAATACAGCGCGGCGAATGGGATGGTCAGCATCACAGCTACAGTAACAAGGGCCGCCCGTCCCCATCTTGGGATTCAATCCGAATTGGATTTTAGGACGAAGCACGCACACGGCATCGAATCCAACAGCTTGAATCAACATTCTGTAGGTATGTGTCAGAGTAGATCAGATGAACATAACTTAAAATATTCATGATTGGGAAATACAGCATCATGCTACAGCTTATTTCAATGGGTAGTGATTCCTATCGGAACATGCTTACTGTCTCCTACGGAAAACGACATTGGTGCATCCATGAGCTTCCGATACATATTTTTGACGAAAAGCACACCAGTTAATATGCTATGGTGAACAATCACCCTTGAAATTAACAATATGCACATGTGCTAGCGCGGCGTGAAGCACACGGCGTCCAGGCATCTTTATTCCCAATCTGCAGTCACCTTAGAGCAATCGCTTCCGTTTTCCAAAAATGCGCTATATCTCTGGCCGCGAGGTTGGTGGGCTTACATCAACACATGCGTCTGCTTACTATTTCTGGCATTCAATGTAAGACCTTCAAAACATTGTTGGTGTTATGATCAGCAACGCCAAGGACACTATTGCAGTCCCTGGCGCTGTTGTTTACTTCGTTGACCTTTTCAAGAGACACCTTGACGTTATGTGGGAGTGATTTCAATCATTATAAATGGAGCCTTAATGTCGCATAATGGCAGTACTGCTTTTGAGGCAAATGCTTCACAATCATAGCTGCACCCTTCGTATTTGACTTTGAGATCATAGCATTGGGCTGCGACTTAGATTCTCTGGTTGGAAATTTTATCAGCTGGCGACACTTTTGTGAAATTTAAATATCAGCATTTAAAGTTCGCGTTTTGGCCGAAACAAAGCTCAATACAATCTCGAAGGCGCTACGCGATAGAGTTCAATTTCATCCCCGATAAAGTCGACAAATATACGTCCATTAAAAACGAGCTACTGTCTAACGGTTGTAATTAACGAAGTCGGCAAAAACGAATTAATAGTTCGCGGAAAGCCGATGTTCGTGAGGCGATCATGAAACAGATATCGTTCGATATTTGTAATAGACTGGGAATGTATTTGTCCCATATATTGTTTGCACATAGAGCTAAGTGAAACTAGCAACATTGCCGGTAAGAAAACGGAGTGAAGTGTTGTACAAAGTACTCGCAATGAGAGGCTTGCAACACAAACAAGAAAACAAAAGCCACATGAGCCATGCATACAAATGAAACAACCGAGGTCAGCCAGAAAGGCACTGGGAAGGCGCTGGTCCCATGCATGTGTCGCATGAAGAGCTGAATGAAATCAGCAACATTGTCCTCAAGAAAACGGAATTAATTGAGATCATTGTAACACAAAATCAAAAGAGCCTCCATGAATACAAATGAAGTAACCCAGGTCAGCCAGAAGATGATGCTCCTATGTATAAATTGCACACAATGCCAGGTGAAGCAAACAACATGCATTGTAAAGAAACGAAATGGCACACTTACACAAGTGGGCGCTGTGGGAGAGTGTGGTTGGCCAGGTGGTGGCCGACTATGGTCCTCTTTAGCGTCTTTTGTGGTTTCTGAGGATCAGCATACATTTTGATCGTGAGATGGCCGACGGTAGTGAGGGCGATGATGGTAATTAGAATGGAAAATTGCAAACGTTGACTCAAACTATGGTCCGTTTATCCTCTCTGCTGCTTGTCATAGCAGCAAGACATACAGGTCATTCGAAGTACAGCTTACGGGTGATAATAAATGTGATGGCACACATGAAACTGCGTGACCATACAGTGATTTCGAAATTGAGCTACATGCAACAAAGACTGTCTGGGGTAATTCAACAAAGAAAGTGTGTGTGTGTGTGTGTGTGTGTGTGTGTGTGTGTGTGTGTGTGTGTGTGAATATTATAGCGTAATCTTTCATAAGGCAACACCTTGAGATTATCAACAGGGTCCCGGTGCACAGCACAAGACTGGCTTTTCATACTCTATGTAGAAGGCATTACTGTACATTAAACAAACCATGTCATCGGCAATATCAGTAAATAGTCTTTATTACTATGAAAGTATCAAAGTGCTGTCTGGTTGTCTGCATTTTATATTAGACACTGTCTTAAGTTTACGATTCTTCCACAAATTGGATCAAAACAGAAAAAAATAATTGCAAAGTTAAAGTCATGAAAATTTATCGAGCAGTGCTCCATGAAGTGTTCTCCCTAATTTTAACTGCCAGCATGATAGAAACAAATGCTTAAATCCATGTGGAATTTAGATGGATGTCCATTGAGTAAATAATGTCAATTTATTTTAAGCAAATTTACTTTTACTTCATGCATTTTGCTTTAAAAATGCTGCTATCTATGTTTCGCGAATCCCCAGCCCAATCTGGTTTAGATGCAAAGGAGAGGAAAGGGGATGCAATATTGTTGATAAAGTTCGTTCTTGTCGTGTACATTGCTTCTTCTATTTAGTGAGAACTTGGTACGCCATGCTCCAATCATAATTTTGTCTTGTACAGAAGCAGAAAACAACATCATGCTTAAATTATACCTGCTCTTTTCACCACTCCGCGATTATAGTAAACTTTCCTTATACCGATGAAAAAGACAGTCTAACAAAGAAGTCGTGTTTTACTTCAAGAAAAAATACCTTGCTTCGGTCCTGAATTTTGTCGTCTGCTTGGCATTTATTCCTGTGGTGGAGTGAGTATTAGCATAGAAAGGTAACACATTTTCTCGTATGAAATCTTCTATGAAAGACAAGGCCCTACAACGAAGAATGATATAACATGAATTCCTTAATAATACAATTTCTAAACCAGTTTACAGTACTATTTACACCCGGTTCCTTTAGAGATCTGTTAAAACATGTATTTCAGTTTCTGCATGTCTATTTAATTAAAGATCAAAGAAGAATTTACATATACATACTTCTAGATAATCTTTGCTTGCTGGAAATTAGGATTTGTAAATCAAAATTTAAGATTTTAATACATACATAAATAGATCTATCTAAAACAGCTCTAATTTAAATGCCCATTTATTATTGTCCAAATCTTAGCCATAATTATGGGCTAGTATCACAGCTACCTCACAATACCCCATCCCACTAAGTCACAAACAGAATTTAGCACCAAAAATTGGACATTTGAAATAAAAGAACAAAAAGGAATAAGAAAACAAAAGCAACAGCAACCCAGTCCCAAAAAAATCTAAAGTTTAATTAACTTTAACAACAATAGTCATAAATGTCAAATTTGAAAAACTTTTAGATTGCTTGCTCTTCTTTTTTTCTGAGTATTTGATTGATGTAAATTCTAAAGTACGGTTTCAATTGTTGAAGTCAAGTGTATCTGTTTAGTTGTAGTCCACAGTTCTTATGATTACGTGGCCCTGCCCTCCACCCTTTTCTCTATTTCCTTAATAATCTCATCGTATCCGCCATTAAAATGTGAACTTCTAGGTTGTTACACCTGTATATAACGATGATTTGTAGTTTTATTAATTCCTGCAAAGTTATTTTAAGAAATGCTCACCGACCAGATGCAGTGTAATCACAATAAACCTCTGAAAAGAGAGAAATGCAAAACACAAATTAGGTCTCCTGTTGCATGTATGCAGAGAATAGTTAAGAATTTTATCGTTCCAACAGTTCATACAAAACAAAATTGTTACAAGAGTTAAACCACCACCGCTACCCACATAACACCTCGCATATCTTCAAATACACATCACAGCTTAAATCAACAAACAAAACCATGCATGATAGGAATTCATGTGAAAGAGTCTATTGTACAGTTCTTAAATGCATTGGTTTTATTCACGTGCGGTGAATTCTCTATTAGCCAAACAGCTTACGTAAGATGATAATGCAATTTGATCAAGATCCATATCACATTTTTTTATTGACTAGAATTTTTATCTTACACAGGCAATAAACAGCCAATAAATGATGTTATCGAATGCATAGCACAATAAATCATTACGTAGAATGGATCTTAAAACATGTACGTCCTTCAAAATACTTCCATTTGCGATTGTTTTCTTCTAAAGATATCAGATTATGTATTCTATTTGTTTCGTCTGATAAAGTCTGCAGTTAAATACTTGAATTATTATATCGTATTGTTTTAAAAATCTTTAACGCATATCATTAATCAGAAGGCACATGATACCGAAATAAAAGGTAGCTTATCTTTGTATATAGTATGTTATTTTATTTTTTTCACCGATTCTATCAGTATATAATTATTTTTGTCTTGCTTGATCAATTTTATGGATAAGAGTGTACGTTATTATTACCTGTTCATATTTGTATCTTTGCGCGAGCTAGCTGCTGCTCACGATTCGGATACTGTGCACTGCCATGACCTTAGCGGTCTCAGCTACATTTTAATGAACATTGATATGTTGAAATATCATATAATTATTCTGAAGTTCTGTGTTAAGGTGAGGACATTTTCAATATATTTTTTTGCTAACAGTTTTATCGGTATTCTCAATAACCATTTGACTTCATCCCTCATTTTACGTAAATGAATGTGAGAAAAATAACCCTTCGTTATATATCGGCATTCGAATACGAAAATTCCATCCCAAGAAATAGAATTTTGCGTCAGATTTTTCGAAAAGACTTGTGTCTGAACGCAAAATTAGGACCATCGAATGAAAGTTTCATATTCTACTCAGATGCATATGCAGGATTATAAAAACTGTCATAGGACTATTATTACGATCCATAAAATTGTTTTTGAAACGATGTCATTGTATCGTACAATCTCTCCCAGACTTCATAGCGCCATATTTCACTAAAGTAAAAAGTGACGTCAGATTGATAAAGTCATAATTATAGGTTACTGCATTTGTATGGGAAAATATGAACGAGTTCTTCGGATGGAAATACTGCCCGACCTTGAGAATGCAGTATATCCATTCGACAAAACAAGTTCATATTTTTCCATACAAATGCAGTAACCTTTTCATTATATGCTCATTTTCTTATTCTACTAAGACTTAATTATATAGACAAAATACACTACAAGAAACAAAGTAACTGAATGTATGCCGCATTCCAAACTAAATACACAAGCGCATATTCATCATTACACAACAGCAACATTATTATTGCGCACATAACTCCGCCCAGATAAATTTGAACTTAGTCGCGCGCTAGACATAACTTTCAAAAGAAAATGACGTTTTGGTCTACTTGAAATTGAAATTTGGAGTCATATTGTGAATGAATGCGCATTCCAACAACTTTTTCATTTGATATGGAATGAATAGATTTTGGTATTTTTGTCGATTCTACGAAATTTCGTGATTATGGACTGGATTTATCTGTGCCAATTCTACCTGAAGTACATCGGATTTCAGCAGCATGTTGACATCTGCAAGTGTGTTTCTGTTCTGTCATTGAATGTTTGAAATCATAATATGTGAAAAATATGGAATCTTTCAATTGCAATTATCAAAAATACGCAATGGAATATAATGTTTATTTCATTTTGAGTGCAGTAAGGAGGATGTAATTGCACTTGGAATATAGTCGAAATTACAGTACACTTTCAAAATGTGTAATCAAGCTTGAGACCCCATGACATGGCTCATGTAATTCGGATTTGCAGAACTAAGAAAGCACATTGTGAGGAAATTCAGGATGTAAAACTGTAAGTATATTTTTTGCCGTTCTTATTACCAGCTAAAGAAGACAGTTTGTGCCTTGTCACTTGCATGTTGTGTGTAAGGACCCTGTCTGGCGTCTATAGCTAGCCTAAATCCGAAACATTGTATCAAAAAAGTTAACACAGAATGTGGCAAAGCAGCTGGTATGTGGCAGTCCACGAAACATCTGCTTTAGTTCATTCAGAAACAAATTTAATCAACCAAAATGTAAAGAGCCTATTATATGAGTGTACATGATTTGTTTACAAAGTAGTTCCTAATACACTATTGGGCACATGTGAGTGCAATATGAAGTGTGCTTGAGTGCAGTATCGTATAATACTGAACGATTCTGACAATGTAAAGTTAAAGGAGAAAAAAAAATAAATAAAAAAATGAGCATATAATAATATAATGGTTACCCTGTTTCCAGTTGCGCATAAGCATTGGACTTGCAAAAGCGGTCTACCCAATCGGAATGTCCTCCGCCTTTTTATAGCATGCCAGGAAAAGGAAAACTCAGATGTAAATAATGACCAGTGGAAAAAATTATGAGGTTGTTATTTCGTCATAATAACTTAATGTCAGAATAACTGGGTGACGTTTTAATACAAACAGCAACGTAAGCAATCTTTTAAAGTTATTGAAACAGAGGTTTTCTGATTTTTTTTTTAAATTACAAAACTGCAAGAATATCATTACAAATAAAACGTGCATGTATTTAATTGATTGGTGAAATGTCGTCCAGTGTTAGTGTCAACACCTGTCCCTTTCGAAGTATCTTTCTTCATAAATCCATCAGGATGTTCTTCCGCCAAAATCGCACCAATTCGGGAAGTAACAATAACATTACTTCCGAGTTTCTTTCGAATTCAATTTATTTAACTAGCATCGGAATGTGACCATTATTTTCCAATCTGAGGTCTGCCTAAACGTCAACTAACAAACGCATTCAACTCTGGATTATTATTTTAACCCTTCTTCCCACAAGGAAATAAATTACGAACCACTTCGCTGCATGTTGTACCGCGTACAAAGAATTCTTGTGCTTGAAACAATGCGAACGATTGGACGAAGTTTTCATTTAAAGTAGACCCCTTGTTTTAACTGTTGTCATATGGTTTCATATCTCATACCACTATTAAAAATCAACGTTAGTGACTGGCGTTAAAATTAGTCGGATCGGTGTACATGTTAACGTCAATAAGAGGATCACCTTTTCTAGGCCCGTATGGTCCATCTATAATGAGTTGATGGCCGATAACACTGTCCTGTATGCGGCGTAGAATAGGATGGTCATCGTATCGAATTTCACCAGCTTCCTAAATGGAAAAGAGAAGGAAAAAACTACTGAGAGAACATGGAATTTTTGCGAAGTTTTTTCTATTCTAACGTATTGTACTATTATGTTGCTTCACACTGAACACAAAAGATCGCTTTAAACGTTGCATTTTCCACTGTGCTTCTAAAACGACATTGCATAAAATACGCTTTCCTTATTGACAAAAGTGAGTATTTTTTATTTTATCAACTATTATTTCTAGGAATATATTTAGTGGCAGACAATTAGCATAGACAAGTTAGTTTGAGTGAACTGAGAAGAAGAAACTTCCTGATTATCGTGTGACATTATGTAAACCATTTCTGCAGAGTTTTTTCAGTTGCAGCATTTCTTTACGACTCCCATGTCAATTTTACTAAATTGGTAAAAAGAATTTTTATATTACTCTTTCAATCTGCTTCTAGTTCATTCATTTCCATAGAGCTTGCAAAATAGTTGTATATTAAATACGTATGCTGACTCAGTCTCTGAATTTTTAAGCACTGATTAAAATTATTGCAAAGAACAATGGTAGGGAAAATATAGTCTCTCTCTCTCTCTCTCTCTCTCTCTCTCTCTCTCTCTCTGATATCAAGTGTAAGGAATCTGGAATAGCCTTGCACATAATTGCATTAATTTAATAGTTTGGACTGGACATGTAAAACAACAACTAACAGATATTCAAGAAATTTAGCATCTATATTTTTCTTTTTGCAAAATTCTTTCGTTTTTTTGTTACATACATATACTTATGTATGTTAAATATGTTAATCTGAAGAGCTGTTTTGTGTTTTTATATTAAACGTATCAGTTCAACATGGTAAAGTGGATGGCTAAGCTTGTAATAATAATAATAATAATAATAATAATAATAATAATAACAATAATAATAATAATAACAAAAAGAAGAAGAAGAAGAAGAAGAATAAAAAGAAAAAGAAAAAGAAGAAGAAAATCATCCATTAATCTGCAGAGACAAAGCTAGTCACATGGCTTTGACTATTGTCAGAATAATAATAATAATAATAATAATAATAATAATAATAATAATAATAATAATAAAAATAAAATCACATTATTATTATTATTATTATTATTATTATTATTATTATTATTATTATTACTACTACTACTACTACAGCGGCGCCAACAGTAGTTTAGTTTCAACATATTTATTGCTCTGGAACATAACATAAAAAGCTATTGCATTGGACACAATTTCCAAAATAACACCATGTAGTGTGGCAGTACATTACAAAGTTCATGATATTATAAAAGAGAGAGAGAGAGAGAGAGAGAGAGAGAGAGAG
>JAECUM010026803.1:0-18752 GCA_016617855.1 Megalonaias nervosa | reverse complement strand
GAAGATAATAAAAGATAATAAAGGATCGATAGTCGCTAAAAATGACATTAGATTTGTTAATATCAACGAGCGCGTAGGTAATGGTTTCTCGAAAAGATCGCTGAGCGACTTAACAACGATATCTCGTAGAAATAAGGTATGTGATCGTTTACGAAGAAAATTAGCTAACAGAACAATATCATTCAACTAGAATTATATTATTATTATAATGACCAACACGAATAATGATGCGCTTGTTCAACGCGTTCTATATAGCGAGATTGAATATTTTTATGATAAATTAATTCGTGATAAATACGGTAATGAATATTATATGCCGCCGAGAGATACTGAATTAACTTTTAGATTCATCGATAATGAGATAGTTCCGTTTGTTGGTAGGGAATCTAATATATCACCGTGGTTAGTTGTTGAGATTATGGATTTATTTAAGCGTGACTTTTTGCGGAGATTTTACATACTGAGTATGCCAGAATCTGATGTAGTTAAATGTCTCGGACGCCGTCTTAACGATAAAGAAATAATAACCAAGAGAACCGTCGATGATGTATTTAATGATCACATTATTGATATCTTTAGAGACAAAGCCGCTAGAGACAGAGCCTCTAGAGACAGAGTCTCTCACGGAAATATTTCCTCAAATAACGGATAAGTAACACCTGCTTGGTATTCTATAACCAAATTGTGAAAATATTATATGCGGTGTTTCGCCGTTGTGTTAACAGAGTTTATAGCATGAGCGTTAATGGATGATTCAATAATTAACAAACTATCAATGATGCAGATTCACCACATTTCCTAATAAAAAAATAAGAATGTTGTGATTCTGCATCGTGTCATCAACACTACATCATGGACTGTGGATTCGCCACATTTTCTATAATAATATTGTGAAATACCATAATGCTAACAAATACGGATGTTGTCAAATTTGAAGAGTATTATCAATCACTAATGTGTGATAATATTTACTGCGATGATTATTTAACCCCGCACAAACATTGCGTTAACTGTAATAATAGTTTTATTAAACACGGAGAAAATCAATGATGTCAAGATTGCCGATCATGGATCAAATATCTATATTGGTTGATGAACATAATTTATCTTTAGCTACATTCAGCTTCTCTAGCCATTCTTCTTTCAACGCCTCTCTTGATCTTTCTTATTTTACGTTTGAACTCTTCGTGTGATCTTCTTTCTATTTCATCATAATCTATTATTTCTGGTCTAAAATATCTTTCTGGTTCAGCTTGATGATTATTTAATTCTGGTTCAACATTTTGATTTAATTTTTCTTCGCGTTTATCAAAATTTATGCGCTCTTGTTTAGTTAATTTCTTTTTATACTTCGCGATATCGAATTCGACTTCTTCTTCATTAATCAATTTTGCTTCTCGCCATATGTTATAAACACGTGTTAAACCAATACCGTATCTACGAGCGATCACATCGGCTTTAACGCAGTCTCTCATCATAATAATATTGACTTTATCAGTTATAGTGAGATCATTAATTTTCTTTGGCATATTGTTACAATGATAAATAAATAATAATAATAATAATAATAATAATAATAATAATAATAATAATATTAATTAAATTAAGACGATTAAACACTGATCTGCGCGTTATTTTTATTATTATTATTATCATGAAACAAAATGAACAAACACATTCCATGAATTATAAAAACCCGTTGATGAAATAGTTAGCATTATTTACATACTGTTGAAAGTCTACAATCAGATCATTTAATATCAATCAATAATTATTTTTTTTGTTAATTATTTTTTATAGGATAATAATATGGATGAACTTTTTAATCGCTGAGCCTGAGCACTTGAAGGAAATTTCCTTAGTCATTGCTTAATGATCTCAGAAATAATAGATTATGATGAAATAGAAAGAAGATCACACGAAGAGTTCAAACGTAAAATAAGAAAGATCAAGAGAGGCGTTGAAAGAAGAATGGCTAGAGAAGCTGAATGTAGCTAAAGATAAATTATGTTCATCAACCAATATAGATATTTGATCCATGATCGGCAATCTTGACATCATTGATTTTCTCCGTGTTTAATAAAACTATTATTACAGTTAACGCAATGTTTGTGCGGGGTTAAATAATCATCGCAGTAAATATTATCACACATTAGTGATTGATAATACTCTTCAAATTTGACAACATCCGTATTTGTTAGCATTATGGTATTTCACAATATTATTATAGAAAATGTGGCGAATCCACAGTCCATGATGTAGTGTTGATGACACGATGCAGAATCACAACATTCTTATTTTTTTATTAGGAAATGTGGTGAATCTGCATCATTGATAGTTTGTTAATTATTGAATCATCCATTAACGCTCATGCTATAAACTCTGTTAACACAACGGCGAAACACCGCATATAATATTTTCACAATTTGGTTATAGAATACCAAGCAGGTGTTACTTATCCGTTATTTGAGGAAATATTTCCGTGAGAGACTCTGTCTCTAGAGGCTCTGTCTCTAGCGGCTTTGTCTCTAAAGATATCAATAATGTGATCATTAAATACATCATCGACGGTTCTCTTGGTTATTATTTCTTTATCGTTAAGACGGCGTCCGAGACATTTAACTACATCAGATTCTGGCATACTCAGTATGTAAAATCTCCGCAAAAAGTCACGCTTAAATAAATCCATAATCTCAACAACTAACCACGGTGATATATTAGATTCCCTACCAACAAACGGAACTATCTCATTATCGATGAATCTAAAAGTTAATTCAGTATCTCTCGGCGGCATATAATATTCATTACCGTATTTATCACGAATTAATTTATCATAAAAATATTCAATCTCGCTATATAGAACGCGTTGAACAAGCGCATCATTATTCGTGTTGGTCATTATAATAATAATATAATTCTAGTTGAATGATATTGTTCTGTTAGCTAATTTTCTTCGTAAACGATCACATACCTTATTTCTACGAGATATCGTTGTTAAGTCGCTCAGCGATCTTTTCGAGAAACCATTACCTACGCGCTCGTTGATATTAACAAATCTAATGTCATTTTTAGCGACTATCGATCCTTTATTATCTTTTATTATCTTCATCGCGGTATCGTATTGTTCAGTGCCTGGGAATAATAAAATCTTTTCTTTCATGATTATATAATAATAAGAATTATTTATGCTTTAATTGTATGATGTAATTATTAATGCTTATTAAGTCAATCTGAGACTCATGATACAATATTGATTTTGATGCAGAATCACAACATTATTATTTTATTAGGAAATGTAGTGAATCTGCATATCATGATGTAGTGTTGATTTTGATGCAGAATTACAACATTATTATTATTTTATTAGGAAATGTGGTGAATCTGCATATCATGATGTAGTGTTGATTTTGATGCAGAATTACAACATTATTATTTTATTAGGAAATGTGGTGAATCCACATATCATGATGTAGTGTTGATTTTGATGCAGAATTACAACATTTATTATTATTATATAGAAAATGTGGTGAATCTGCATCATTGATATTATTATAGAAAATGTGGTCAAATACCAACATGATACAAGGTAATCCGATGTGTGAATTTACAATATTCATTATTTATTATTAGGAAATGTGGTGAATCCACATATCATGATGTAGTGTTGATAACATGATAGCATTTCATCTATTTTCCTAATAATAAATAATGAAATGGATGAAATGCCACTTACGATACAATGTTGATTTTGATAATCCGTTAATCATTAAACCACCCATTAACGCTCCACACGTGAAACTTCAACATAGTAGTGCTTGGATCTACCGCGATGATATCATTACCGCCGGGATGTTCTTGTCGCGTATCGATGAAATCTTTCCAACGAGGATCATCAACGAAGTCTGATTTAGGCCACATGGGATAAGTAAGTACATAATCTGATCTTGATGCGTTTATTTTATTGTCTGAGGTTAATGATGCTCCAAAACCTCTATAGATGATTTTGATCTTCTCGAGAATGTTCCTGGTAGTTAATTTATTAGACCAGATTCTCGTTTCAGGAAAGATGCTTGACCAGTTACTAATCAGATTATTATATTCGCGCATGATATCAGGATCGTCGATCATGTTCTTAATGCGCGTTCTAAGATCTGGTCCTGATACAGATACTGATGTTACCATTATATCGTCAGACACGATATCGGGTAAATTCAACGCGGTTAGAAACTTCCTTATTATCGTTAGTTTTTCTTTAGGACTAATTTTATCTGATCGAAATACTTCTCTCGCGGTTGCACTGCCGTTATTAAATTTATCAACTATGATTCGCTGAGCTCGTCTCATCTGCGTTGAGTTTTTATACAAGTGTTCTATCTGCGAAGCTGGCAATAAACTAACATCACACTGACATATATAACTAAGGAATGATTTCTTTGCTTGATATGGTTCTAGATTTGTATTAGGATCGTATTTGTAATACTGAGGAAGTCCTTTGTAATTTGGATCGTCATCAAGCAACTCTGTCTCTAGAGACTTTGTTTCTGATTGTTTTATTCGTTCACCTATCGATGTCTTTAGAAATTCATCGACATTAGGATCGTTATCATAATCGATTTTATTATCCGATGATTTATCGGTTTTTCTCAACCACGTCTCGTAATCATCAACTTGTGGTTTTATTATTTCATAGCCGGTATTTTTCATCGCATCAATCAATCGCGGCGTGAAGTACATAATGGAATTATTCTCGTCGATGATATCACTGATATAAGCGTATCCGAATCCAGTCTGTAGATCTTCAGCGTTTGGAATTCTATATAATTTTGTGTCGTTGTCGATTAGTCTTTCTCGATCCACAATAACCTTCTCGATGGATTCGCGATATATCGGTAATTTACAAGAGCGTTGTTTTCTAGTTGATGAATAATGAATCTCATTAACGCAACGGAATCTGTGGATAGCCTGCTTGGTCGCCTCAACAGATCCTAGTTCCTCTGAGAACACGTACATAGTCTTGAATCGATTATCAACGATACTAACTCCAGCTTCGAGAGTGTGGTTGCTGATAACAACATCGATGTCATCGAACGCGTTATTGATATCGCTGAAGTCAGACTTCTTTTGAGCAGGGTCTGTATCGGCGTGATAATATCTAACGCGATGTCCTAGATGTTGAATGAGCTTAGCTAGGCTCTCAACGGAATAATCGGTCCTTTGTTTATTGTGTGTGAATACGGCGATTTTAGAATCATTATCTTTTAATCGTTCTAGAAGCGAGGTTAGATTATTCTCGTGGGAAAGTTCGATGTGAAATTTCTTATCATGATCGGGTCTGTAATCGTTAATGATAAATTTCATAGACGAACGCATTAGCTTATCACGGAATAATATCAGATCATCATCGTTAGCATCTGCGTCGAGGACGATTAATCGTTTGCATATCGTCGTTAATATCATGAATTTATTCCATCGTTCTTTGCTGTGTTTGGCCGAATGAAATTGTTGTCTGCGGATTCCATGCCATTCGTCTACAATAATCACGTCTGGGACTCCACGGATTCTATGTAGAGATTCCCATTGCACAACAACTCGACGTCTATCTCCAGGATTGAATGTAATACAACCATTGATATCCATGTAACTCTCGATATTATAATCGGATTTGATTTTCTCGGTAAATGTCTTTCTGTATGATAATGCTAGCACGGACTGATCATCTCTTAATGATTTCCATGCTGATTCGGATTTCCCCATTCCACATGCAGAACCGTCGATGTAATCTTCGTCGTGAATAACTCTACAACCTGGTCCTGATTCGTGTGTCGGTAACGCTGTGTATGCGTAATCGGCGTTTCTGGTAAATAGATATCCGGGATAACGAAATCTACGTTTCGCGTTGATCAGATATTTTATATATCTTTTATCTTTTTTGTATTCTGTAGAGACGTTGTCATTAGATGATAAATCATCAGATATTGGTAGTTGTAATTGTTTCCCAGTTGATCTAGGGCAGCAGATCGAATAATAATCATCATTGATATACACGAGACAATTATAGCATTTGTCTTCAACGTAGTCACGTATCTCATTATATCCGTGTCGTCGTTCGCAGATGTTACACCTATGTCCAGGCTCTCTCGCTATCGTAAATCTATTTCCGGTAACACTAATAACGTCCATGAGCTGATCGGGTTTCCCAGTAAGTACCTTAGATATCCTAACTATATCCGCTGGTGGAATTTCATCGCAAGAAATGATAGTATTTGTTTCATTATCGGGAATATCCTCAACGCGATGAGGTTGAATACAGGTTGGACAGACGAGTAATTCATTCGCGTAGAAACTCTGTTTCTGGAGACTCTCATCGTGTGAAATTAATTTTTTGCATAACGTTTGTTTATCCGGTTTGTGAGATCGCGTGTTATTCAACTTGATGCTATGAAGACCAGCTTGTCGATCTACCTTCCAGCAGGGATTCTTCTTATCATATGCAAGATTCGTCAAACTTCGTTGTCGATAAAATGTTACTGGCGCCGATTTACAAAGAACGTGATAACCGCTGTTAGTTTCAAACAAGAATACCTGCTCGCGGGAGCATTCGCATAGTTCAGCGAAATAATTGATAATGTCGCCAGTATCGATTAATTCGTCGGTTGGTATTATGCCAATACCATCGCTGTATCGGTATCTAGTTAATTCACACACGTATTTAGTGTCTAGGTCAAACACCGGATATCTAAGTCTGAATTTGGGGATTATTTCGGTTACCGAAGATTCATTAATAAAGTTCCCAGCGAACTCGTTAAATTCATCATCGTCCAAGAACACGTAGAATTTATTAAAATGCTGGATGATTATTCCCCGCTTGTAGATGTTAGATTCATCACTAAGACTCTCGACGGCGTCATATTTCGTATTATAAAACATGATATGTTCTGTCATTTCTATGATTATATAATATACAGAATATACTTCTAATTAAAAAAATAATTAAAATATTATTATTATATAATAATGCCATTTCAAACAGGACCTAATAATTGTCGTTGGATAGTTCAAGGATCGACTAGGACATGTGGAAAGTCGTGCCGAGAAGAATACTGCGCTCATCATAGCCATATGATCAGAACAGGATCGAGAGGAAATAGACCGTGTTTGCGGTGTGGTAATGGAGTGCGAGGAGAGATACAGATTTGTACGGCGTGTGGCGGCAACAGATACAGGGTGATGTTAATTTATTATAATAAAAGGAAACCGAAATATATGCCTCATAAAGACGCTCCACCAACGGCAGCTGAATATGTGGCTCAGTACTTGTTGAGAGACAACGTCTCTAACGAAGTTTCTGACTATAGAAACAATGTCTCTAACGAAGTTTCTGTCGCTGATTCTAAGGATGACCCTGTGGTATATTCTTAACATTATGGCGAAACACCACATTTCATTATATTATTATAGAGAATGTCGTGAATCGCCAGTGTCGATTTTGATAACATGATGCAGAATTACAACATTTATTATTATTATATAGAAAATGTGGTGAATCTGCATCATTGATATTTATTATAGAAAATGTGGTGAATCCACATATCATGATGTAGTGTTGATTTTGATGCAGAATTACAACATTTATTATTATTATATAGAAAATGTGGTGAATCTGCATCATTGATATTTATTATTATATAGAAAATGTGGTGAATCCACATATCATGATGTAGTGTTGATTTTGATGCAGAATTACAACATTTATTATTATTATATAGAAAATGTGGTGAATCTGCATCATTGATATTTATTATAGAAAATATGGTGAATTGCCACTATAGTGTTGATTTTGTCAATCTGATACAGTGATTTTTTCATGATGGTATTTCGTTATATATTTTTTTTTTAGTCTCTCGATGTAACTCTCCGGAGTACATCTTAATTTTTTACAGATCTCTTTTATTCGCCTTGCTTCCTCGATCATTCTAAATTCTTCTTTTTCCTGTATTATTTGTTGTTCTCGTTGATTTATTATTTTTTGATCCTCTTCAAGATTGATCACCGCAGGAAGTACTTTAAAGTAATTGTGTAAATGCTCCCGAGCGGTTGGAGGAATGTCTCTGATAAAACCTCGCCGTGGAATTCTATGCTGGTAATAATATATTAATGCGCTGTATTTATTACCGCCACATTTAGCACATATAACAGCACGAGATGCTAATCCGCATCCGATACAAATTTGCAAACCAGAAGATTTTTTCACATTTTGATTATGCTGAGCGCAGTATTCTCCGCGACATGGTCTATTACAAAGTGAAGAAGTTTTTAATAACCATCTACATTTGTTCATTATAATATATTCGTTTGTTTAATTATTGAAAACTCCTTGTATCTTATTTATGTATCGATGAGTCAACGATAAATATAATAAGCAGCAGAGAGGGTGTACCCTACAGTTGGAATTCACATATGTTTGCTTAAAATGAAATATATTTTTTTGCTTACAAAATATTGTCCCTGGCCAAATTGTAAGATAGTTATTATCTTTCAATTTCAGGCAAACATATTCATTGTCCAAAAAGTCTGTACACCCTCTCTGCTGCTTAACGTAACCTTAATAAATTTTCAGTCATATCGCTACGATGTCCGCAGAGTGGCAGTTTATAGTGATGTCTAGCATTGGGGCATCATGCCAAAGAGATGTAACGTAATGTCCCACCCAGTCACATTATCCTGACATCAGGCCGACCAGTCCTAACAATGACCTCTTAATGCTCAGTGCCTAGCGAAACAGCTGTTAGTACAATTTTTTTAAGTCTTTGGTATGACTCGGCCGGGGATTGAATCAGCAACCTCCCGCATCTGAGGCGGATACTCTAACCACTAGGCCACTGGAGCGGTACAGATGTGATTGTAAAACTGATTCTGTAAATGTTTCATTTCTCATGCTTATGATAGGCTGGATACTAAGATTTATTGTACATCTTTCAATTACTAGTAAATTCATTGAATGACAGCATTTATTAGAGGATCTCAAGTAATGATAGGAACGGATGTTTTAGTGTTGCCATGGTATAAAGGGTGGCAGGTTGCCATTGTTAGGTTATTATTGTTAGCTGCAATCAAGGTAGTTCTATTTATGCGAATAAATGTCAGATTTGTTATCATAATGTACACTTGATGAAATTAAGTAAACCAGTTTTAAGCGTTGACTTGACTAATACAGAACAAAGAAATCGATTTAAATTATAAATGACAAACAAATGAAAATTTATTACAGTTTTTAAGTTACAAATTTACAGAAAATGTAGGAACATGTGTACCAAGCACGCATAACCAGTGGCCACTACGTCAACATGCTTCACATTAACACCTGGACCAGTTCTTTTGCATTACAGAGAGAGAAAGAAGACACCTTGAGTATCTAAAGTGTTGGCTATTAAATGAGGAAGGTAATAATTACAATTTTCTTGTTACTTTTTAATTTATTATTTTTGGTTTCTGTCATTCCACTGAAAACAATATTGTAACCAATGCAATGTAGATACAGTTTATTTAAAAAAATGTGCAAGTAGACAGAGTCCCCACTATATACTTTTCTTTATAAGAAGAAAATAAAAATACCATGAAGTTTGCTGTCTCTCTTTTATTGTATTCTTTTTTTAATAGGAATAGGTTCCAGTATGCATGTACTTGTATAACCTAGGGTACATTGTAAAAGTGTACATGTTGTAACCTAGGGTACATTGTAAAAGTGTACATGTTGTAACCTAGGGTACATTGTAAAAGTGTACATGTTGTAACCTAGGGTACATTGTAAAAGTGTACATGTTATAACATTAACAACTAAGTTCTTAACAATTTTGTCACAGAAAGTAAATTAAAACAGTAAAAGGGCTGCATGTTTGATTCCCCCCCCCCCTTCACCGCACCCCTGGGTCAGCTGTCGTGGTGTCTTCTTGGGAAAGGCACTTAGCTTTTGATTTCCTCAGCATCTGAGCCAATAGTGCTGAAAGTGTTGTTAAAATACCAAGCAACACATGGACAAGCGAATGAAAAAAAAAATGAAAAGAAAAACTCTTCCAGAACAAATTTACTTGAAATTGAACAAGTCAGCAGCTGAAAATTTCTTAAACCTGAGGTCATGGACCTGTGCTAATTATTTCAGTAGCCAGTAATTTTTCTATCTAAACATTTTAACAGAATTAGAGTTGATCCTATTGAACAATTTGGATGTTGATGTAGAGTGCAGTTGATGTAGAGAGAGAGAGAGAGAGAGAGAGAGAGAGAGAGAGAGAGAGAGAGAGAGAGAGAGAGAGAGAGAGATGAGTAATTAAACATTGGAATAAACTTTAAAATGTATTTTTATGTATGTTTAAGTATACTGCACTAAATGTTTGTTGCAACGTAAGTTAATTATTGGGACCCACATTTAAGTTACATAATTTATACTGCGTTGTTTGATGTGACTGAAGAAGTTAATTATTGGGACCCACATGACTTCTTATGTTGCAGACCAGTTTAAATTAGAATAAAAAGTTGAGGATCCTGGGATGGGAAAAAAATGTTCAGCCTCTAAAAGTGAGAAATTCTAATCCTGTGATGTATGCATTTGGATTGTGAA
Organism: Megalonaias nervosa; assembly: GCA_016617855.1. Classification (NCBI taxonomy): domain Eukaryota; kingdom Metazoa; phylum Mollusca; class Bivalvia; order Unionida; family Unionidae; genus Megalonaias; species Megalonaias nervosa. Next base: position 8,140 of record JAECUM010026803.1, on the reverse strand, counting down.
CTGTAAGCTTAATCAGAGAATAATCACCAGAACGGGCGGAGTTGTAGAAAAGAAGCAACTGTCTGACTCGTTTGCTGACCCCTATATGATCATATTTGTCAACTATTGCCGGTTATTGGTAAACTGAGCAAATGATTAGCTTTATAGAATGGCGATTATTCCTGTGATAAATCCTTTGGAATTGGAAGACTCTATGTTTTGATGGTTGCTGTTCATGCACTTTCTACATTATATTATGTCTTTATTTCAAGGTTGCCAAACAAAAGGAAAACGTGGTTTTGTTACAATCGTCCAAAGACAACACAAACCATCTGATTTTCATCCAAGACAGCCAGTAGCTTTGAACAATATTTAGTGAGATTTCTGTCGTTGTAGTTTGAACAGATAAATATGAACATTTGCAACTGTATAATAATATAATATTTTTTATGAAACATAATTTACATTTCGTAATACTTCTGATTTCATTTCTGTTAATATGTATTTAATCCATGTTTATACATCACCCAATCTTGTAGGTATGCAGTCTATGAGAAGTAATCTACTTGAAATGTCAAAGTAATGTGGAATAGTGAAGGAACATTGCTCTAATATTGAATGAAAATTCATTAAGAGTTAGCATGAGGAGTTTGCTCTAATATTGAAAGAAAAGTCATTATAGGTTAGCATGAGGATATTTGTCACACAAATTAAGAATACAGTATTCTCTTTCAAACAGGTATCATCGATGCTATAGCAAGAAAGGTAGCAGATGGTCCGTCTTTCATTGCAAGGAGAATAACACATTCCCACATCATGGAACTTGTACATAAAGACTATATCTCTCTACTTGGAGACAAGGAGGATGGTCCCATCATCTTAAGTTTCTGTGAAGATCCTTTGATTTTTACATTAGCTACAGACAATATGAAATTGTGTCTGCGATGGCAGGTTATACTTTACATAATATTCTGTAAATAACAGCAGCTGAAAACAAAGGATAACTTAGTATCTGCAATTACTGAAAACTTTATATACTGATTATTTCTGACCTTGTTGCCCACATTATTTATAGGGCAGGAATAGACTAACGTTATAGTTAATCGGAATGAATGCATTATTGTATGATGTAATAAAGGGGTAATATTATGTACAGTTACAGCAAAACAAAGAAATGTCACTTATTTTCTTTTATATACAAATTCTTAAACACAGGGAAGTATTAATGTTCATGCGAGCACATAGGGAAAGAAGCCAGTGTACTGTGCGAAAGCATCAGGCAAAACTTGAGTGAATTATAGGTCTCTCTTTGGACCCTAGCCTACCATGCAGCCACGGTATGTACTGGCTATAGGAAGCATGTCTACTGGCACTCATGAGATTAACCTGATCGTCAAGGACGGGAATATCCCATCTATACATACTGGCTATGCCAAGGACAGCCCTATCCGGGATTAGAACTTGAAATTCCTGACAAAATGTTCCGATTTAATATGCTATTCCTAAAATGTAAAAGAATATAAATAAAAGCAATAATAGAAATATGCTCTTATTTAAATTTTATTCATGTTAAGTAACCAGATTGCACTTTCAAATAAACATGGATCAATATGGGATAAAAATTGCAAATGGATTTCATGTTGACATGAACACTGAGAGTTCCATCACAACTGGAACTGATAATAAGTGCAGTTTATGTCAAGAAGGGCAGCTGCAAGTACTGTTATTTACGCCCATATTATGCACTAATTTTTATGGTTCATGTAGGAGTCACTGTGTAGACAACATATTAACTAGTTAATTTTTATCCACTGGGGGTTTTACTTTGGGATGAGGTAATTTCATTTGAATAAACATGTTTTTGTGACCTATAGACCTTTCAAGGTGTAAAATTTAATATTGTTGACGAATTTAGTGGGATTTGAGTTCAGGTCATGGATGTCCCCTTAGGACATATTTGCTCACCTGATATCTAATTATTTGGCTGTTAACGGACCTTGCGTTGTTGACAAGTGAAGTATTCTGAAAATCAATATTTGACCCTCATCATCATTTAAAATTGTGTCTTAGTCTTTCATATAAAGGTAGTGGATAACATGAATATTATTGCTATCTTAAACATTTGTAGTGGAGACAGTCATTTAATTGTGCTCAATTATTGTTTTCAATTGAGAGGATTTATTTATTTCAATTATTCATTGAAATTATAGGGTGCTTATAAACTATAGGACTAATTAACTATTTTGGAATTACTGTGAATTCATTTAAAGACATTTTAGTTCATATAATTATGATACACCAATTGTTTGCATAACAACATTATTCAAGGCTATTGGTACAAAAGCACAATAGATCGGAGTTCATTTGGAACACCACTGGAGCTCATTTGGAATGCTCTATACTTTTGGACTTGTGATACTACTTTTAGGACTATCTGGGATTTAATTCACAATACGTTAACTTATTTTTACATTTTTGCTGTCTATTTTAGGCAAATAAATTATTTGTTGAATGCTACAATACTGTTCGCTTTTGCTCTTTTTCTCTTACTTAGTTTAAGACCATAGAGTCGTAAAATTACTTTTTGAGCATTTCTTGAAGTCACAGACGTCTGCAATTTGATCAAATAGGAACCCCTGATTGCATATGAAACAACAACGCAACAAAGAAGCCTATTATTGTATCAGATTTGTTCAGCACGATGCGGTACCTAAAATGGAACCAGATTATGAAAATAATCTACTAGAATCAATTGAAAAATAAAATAGTCCTTATACTTTGTATATGTATGTATGTCTGTCTGGATGGCTGATAATTTAAAAATTCATTTACAGTAGTTGCAAAGAAATAGCCAAATCATATGTCTCATTTGGTCTCTGTAAAAGGTCTTGAAAATTCCGACGTTAAATACCTTCTTTAACATATTATGAATAACTCATTAAGAGACAGTACAAATTCTACACAAAGCTAATATATTCATTACTGGCAGAAGTGATATGCAGTGCTGTCTCTCACAACACACCTTTTTTTTTTTTTTGGAGAGGGGCATCTCCATACATTTTCCACACATGCTACGTCTGGTGTTCGATGATAACCAACACACTGCCTTGAACCTGGCTCCAACACACAAAAGACAAGACTGGAGTGTAACTGCAAAATCTGTATGAAAAGATCCCTCAGCCTGTCTGTCACAACACTTTTAATGATCTGGAATTTGTTTTAGACATTAAGCATATAATATCTCTGCGTGTATGAAGTACAAAATGCTTCAAAGCTACAATCACAATACCATGGACATTTCAACATTTAAAACATCATGCAATTACATCAGGTATCAATCTTTGCAACTCTTAATGATCTTAGTTACTGTTCTTCTAGTCTTAATTACATCGGTGCTGGGGACCATAAAGCGATCTTGCTCAACAGCAGTGACAAACAGATCTGGTACCATCAGTATACATTGCACTCAATAAAACACGATTTTAACACTACTTAGCAAGGAAGATAATGTTAGCACTTCAGAACTCAGAAATGAGAGTTTTACTGCATAACATGTTGTAAAAAACAAAATTTTAAATGAAAGGAAAAACTAAAAATTCTTGTGCAGCAAAATATATTTTTCTATCACTTCAAATTTGCTACATTAAAAAAGTTGTACATGCTTCAGCTTTCAAAGATCGTGCTGTCTGACAGCTTTGTTAAATTGCGTTTTCTACAATAAGTTTTGATACTATGACACATCAAGTGATCTTGAATTCAACCCAATTTATTTTTTCTCAGGGAACTTCACCTACTTGAAAATGCCCAGTGTGCAAAGCTTGTATTAAAGCCTCACTGAAATATAGATAAATAAGATATACTGATAATGATTATTGCGTAATATTGTACACTGCCAATGCAGAAAAAGATAGGTCTGTCTTTGTGAAGACTTGTTTCATTATTTGTTTCAAGCTTACAAAATTCTGTAAGCAGAAGTGGAAGCCGACGGTGAAACAAATATTGATTGGATATTGAATAAGGGCAGCGTTTGCAACCAGGTCTATGAAGGATCAGTTTAACTTGAAAATTTAATTAAAAGGCACCAGACCAGTTACAGGAAATCAAAGTTAACATTGCATATGATCGATTTATGTTCGTTTTGTATTTAAGTTTTTATGCCCAACATGATATGAAGAACTTTTATCGAATGGAAAAGCGTCAGCCCAGGGAAATAAATTTAATCATGCGACAGAAATCTAATGTGGTTACTTTGAAGTTGCGACAGCTATGGACTGTGTATTTTGTAAACAAGATAAAACTTTTGAGTTGAAAGTCATTATTTCAAAAAAATCCAAACTTCCTAAGGTTTTATTTCATGCAGTTTTATAAATTACCATTTATTAATAGTCTATGAAGGGTTTTCAGAAAGGTTCATCCAGGGTACTGGTGTATACATTTTTGTAATCGGTTTCATTTAATTGTATCAATAATTTGATTGGAATATATAATATCTAGAAAAATAGCTATAATCAATAAATGTGTCCAGTTTAAGATCTTTAAATGGACAACGGACGATGTCACCGTGGCTATTAGACCGCATGATTATCAAATTTGCTTATAGACTTAGATCTCTTTGATAGTGAAATATCTTATGAAAACATGGCATAGATTTGTAAAGAAGGTCCTCCCTAATATCTTAACAAAAGCAATTTTCGGAATATTATCATGTTCAAGTGTTTAATCATTTGAGATAAGACTAATTATGTATATTGTGTTAGGTGCCTCAGATAAGACTAATTATATATATTGTGTTAGGTGTCTGAGGCATGTATCGCATTGGGTGGCATTAAAAACTGATTTGCCGTTTAGAAAAGCGAACTGATAAGTAAAACAAATTGAAGCAAGAATAAACATGCACGTATGAAATTAGGGTCTCATGAATGTATGGTCGATAGTTGGTTAGAGACAAATTATTTTGTGGTACTCGTGCATTTAAGAACCCTTTTGCTGATAACGACTGCTGTCTTGAGATCCTTGGATAATAGGGGAAAATCAGCCTTAAGCCTGGTTCACTCAAGTTTACTGCATTGCTTGCTCCCTCCGATAGCCAGATGTTTTTAGACCACCTTGCAGCATACAAGAAAGATTATCTGACGGCACTGATGTGATAGGCAATATAGGATATTATGTTCTGATTGTTACCTATATACTTACGTATATCTATATTGTGTGCTTAACTTTAATCCATGATTGAAGATTGTAGTTTAAGCTAATGGTCATTTGTAAACAAATGTTTAAATAGATAACTTTTGTCCATGGCTGTGGGTTTTATTTTAAGATGATAATTGTAAAAATGTTGACATGGCATTTTCAGCTTAGAAATTAAATCCCAAATTGTCCTAAAAGTTTCACCACAAGTCCAAACGAATATTGTTCCAATTGAATTTCAGTATTGTTCTAGATAAATTCAACTATTGAATGTGTTGATGTGCCTGTGGTCTCGAAAGTACTAGTGTGCAACGGCCTGGAACGTATCTATGTGCTAAAAGACTTTTGATGCATCACAATAATATAATCCAAACGTTCTCGACTGAATTTATATAATTACACTTTAATGTCTTAGTCCAAGAATATTTTACAGCACTTGGCAATTCCAATGAATAATAAGTTGAATAAATAAATAAAACAAAATTACAAACTGAACACAACAATAATACTGATACCATTTTGGATGTTAAGATAGAAATGAATAATCCTGAGGTAAATACGATTATTTTCCACTCTACTTCAAATAGGTAGCAATTACCATTTTCTGAAAAATAATTCTGTCAGCTTAATGGGAAATTTCTATTTTGGATGTTTCTAGGGTCAGACTCAAGACTGCATCTTTAACTCAAATGGAAAAGTAGACCAGTTTAATATTAATACGGATCTGAATATTCATTCCACAATCATATAGAAATATTAACTATGTATTATACTGTTTACAAAATAAATGTCACTGGTCAGGTACACAGTGAACATGAATTTGGATAAAGGTCAATTACAAATTATAGATATACATAATATATTATCATTAAAACAACCAAACAATACAAATTAAATATACATAAAGCTTAGTTTAACACACACAGACACACATAAACTGACACATACACACACACACACACATACACACACACTTATATATATATATATATATATATATATATATATATATATATATATATATATATATATATATATATATATATATATATATATATATATATATATATATGATTAATGCAAATGGCTATGATGGTTTACAACCATTTCTTGATTATGCGACCCATATTGAGCATCATTTAATGATCAACAATTGGAAAAATAGAGAAGTTGTAATAATTGGTTGCATGCGTAAGGCAGAATTCTTTCCAGGTCTTAACACATCTTCCAGCCCTGTCAAGACGAGTTTTGGAAGTAGTTAGAAGTGTCTGTGGAAGCTTACTTTGCACATTGCAGGCAAGGCGACTACATCCATCAAAAGCTTCGAAGCCACCTCCCGAGCTAAAGCAAACAATACAAAGGCTTGATTCGCTGGCATACCCCGGTTGATCACATGAAATTTGTAATCGATTCACAAAAGATTATTTTTCGGTAGCCGTTCAGGACGAAAACCTGAGACTTGAGGTCTGGCAACATCAATCTGGCAGCTTGCAATCAGCAATCGGATATTCTTGTATACTCGTGTAAGGGAAAGAAAACCTTTAAAGTTATCTTTCAAAAGGCAGTAGGACAAGTCTAGGACAAGTCTGAATCATCTTGTGAGAAGAAAAGTCAGTTGATGAAAATGTGTTCAAGGCAAAATTGTGAAGCGAAAGTTGAACTATGAATGAAGCAAAACAAGTAATAGCACAAAGATCATAAAGAAGAGACGACCAGCTACCCCAAATGCAGTAGAAGCAGCAAGATACGATGCGATGGAGTTCATTGTTATAATTGTGACGATTGGGGTCATGACTAGTATGAGAAAACCAATCATTTAAACAAAGATAATGGTCGATGGAAGAAGATTGATCAATGTGAAGGAGGACCCAAGGATGCAAATAAAACAAAACATATTGTATGAAGTTTGCATGATCTATCTCAACGGCTTGGTGGTGTTTGGAAGGGAGAAAAGTATGAAGTTTGCATGATCTATTTCAACGGCTTGGTGGTGTTTGGAAGGGAGACAAGTATGAAGTTTGCATGATCTATCTCAACGGCTTGGTGGTGTTTGGAAGGGAGACAAGTACTAGTCTACAGCTTGCTTTGAAGAGCCGGGTTAAAGTTGAAACTCATCAAATGTACGCTGTGTGCAAGACATTCACGTTATCTCAGTTATACCATATCTGTTGCAAGAGTTTAAACCGATCTTGAAAATTAAATGCAGTACATAAAGGACCCACTACAAAATCAGTTACTGTGACACGGTCATTCATTGGGTTTTCAAGTTATTATCGTATGGTATCACTTTGCTGAAGTTGCGGCTCCCTTGCACTACGTTACCAAAGAATGTAGTTGTACGCTGAAGATGAAAGCGGCTTTCGAATTATTACATAAAGCGGTTGACTCAATCGTTCATTCCTGCTTGATACAGATGCTAGTGACGAAGCAGTAGTATCAGTCATTCACCTGTCATCTGACGGAAGAAAAAGGATGCTAGCTTATGCAAGTCGGTGCCTCGACAAGACGGAACGCTAGCTTTGTTTCATGCGTCTCGTACATTATATTCGATATTTCAAAACATATTTACGGCATATAATTTAAAGTATGTACTGATCACAGGAACACACGGTGGCTCACGAATTTCAAAGAACAAGGGAATATTTGGCCTCTTGTTTGGAAGATAAATTTCTATATGACTTTATGACAGATTACGCTATGGGACTCGCTATACTAATGGCGATGGTTTCAGCCACTTGCCATGCATTAGTTGCAGATATTGTAGCCATCGCACCGTGAAGTTATCCGCTGTACGACAGAAGTGTCAATTTATGCCTAGTGAATCGACAAAAGCACAACTTTGTAAAGGTTCATTGGTTTGGTTGAATCTCGGTAGACCCCCCGTCTGAAATCAACGCCTTATCCAATGGAATGCATGCCTTTTAAAAGTTGTATCGTCGTACCGTACAGCTGTCGATGGGAAGAATTAAAACAG
>JAECUM010026802.1:0-25495 GCA_016617855.1 Megalonaias nervosa | reverse complement strand
TAACGGTACCAATTGTACAACTCCAGGTGGGCGGAGCTTAAGGTGTAGGGAACATTGCATTCAGAAATAAACCACAAAACTAGCTGTGATTGGTGCATTATGTAAGGGTTGTACTTTCTGTTAGGCTTAAAAAATGTTGAGCCTCTTGGCAACATGTGAGATTATGTTAATTCATAACTATATCACATTTTGTATTTTTTATGATTTTTTTTAAAAATGTGGTACACGTGACTGAAAATGTGTCTGGTGTCACTAGATAACTCTTACCCCTGTCTAGTTCCAGCAGAGTTATCTCTCTTAAATGCAATGAAGTACCTAGTTCTGTCCTTGTCAAATTGACAATCTAACGTTGTTCTCTATGACAGTGGGTGACATGCATGCTGAGTTAGGATGGAAAGTATATTTATTTCACAAAACATTAGCATTGACGTCTATGGAAAAACAATTGGTACCGTGATACCAGCTGGGGTGTTATATTACCATGGATAGAAACTATCCAAATGTTTGGGGCCTGTCCTATGAGTACGATTGTACTAGTAAGCTGATATTGAGTTTATCTTCCTACTGCATACATAATATCAATAAAGAAATAAAAGCAATATTGATGTAAAAATGTCTGCGAAGAGATTGGCGGAGAATTTGGTATTAATCAAGAGCAAGGAAAGTGAAAATTTCAGTGTTGTGTTAGTCCTTCCATAATAACCATGACGTCTGTTCACTTGCAATCAAACCTTGACCTGTTTGTGTATGAAACAGAAATCGCATTTAAACTAACCTAAGAGCAGTAAGTGAAAATATCATTAAAATCGTAAAAGTGGTTCAGTGTGTTCCAGTGCAATCGTGAAATGGGCGTGTATTACTGACGTTACCTGGGACGTGTGAAAGAGAATGTATCGCCGTTATCGTTTCAAACAAATTTGACTCAGAAGTTGGCAGCATCTAGGCTAATAGCTGCTCAAAAACTCGGTGTCGAGCAATTGCTCCGACACTTTGACTATTTTATCATTTCAGTATACATATATACGTATATAATGAACAACACGACAACATCGATTGATGTTGCCAAACCAGGGAAGGAAGCACCTCTTCTGACTGGTTTGAAGGAATTAGAGCCGTTTCTATGGCGTTATCGCCGAGATACAATACCATAAGGTACACATTCATATGATTCATATGAAACACGTGAGAGAAAAACCTCACTGAAATTATCAAACCCCATTAGGCTACAAAATAAACAACATCTGCATCAATATGTTTGAAACGGCTAGGCGGAAATTACAATTCTCCCTAAGATAGGTAAAATAAGGTAAATACGGCAAGACTTTGTTATATGTGATGGCCGCAAAACATAAATACGGTGGTTGCAAATTTCAGTAAGAAAAATTTGGTGTAATGCTCAGTCTATGGAATGCAATTTAAGGTCAGTAGGTTCATTCACACTCTCTGTAGTAGAAACCTTATCAAGCGCGATGAATGTTACTGCAGTAGGTATAGAAAAAGTTATTGTCAGTAATAAAAAATTAAATACAGCATAGATTAGATCAGACATTTGGAAATATTTTGAAATTAACGCACTAACCTTGAAATTTTGTATTTCAAGAAACAAAATAAGATACAGCAACATCATACCTGTGTGATTATCACAGTACAGAAATACTCTTCCCATGAAACGAATTGTATATTAATAGTAAACAATACACGTTTTGTCTGTAATACTGAAAGAGTTCAAAATGTTAAAGTTAAAGTCACTGTCACTGGAAAGGAAGCTGTTAATGCGGCTGGCGTTGACTTGGGGCCAGGCGGAGATGTTCCTGTTGGACCATAAAATTCTCTATGACATGGATTAATGTATTTCAGCCTGGGTTGGAGATAGCTCGAATTCGGAGCTGGACTAGGCACTGTATGCATTCAGCATGTCGGGAATTTCAGGTGTTACTGCAAGAAGAATTTTCACCGGCGATGTATACATTTTATGCTGGAAATCCTTTCAATTGTAATTGTGTTCGTTCCCGTTGTGATGTTTCTGGTTCTGTTGTTTCAGAACAGACCCTTCTTGTGTGCTAAAAGAACGAAAATCACAGAAGAGTTGTCCAGTCGTTGCGGAGTGACACCTTTAGTCACGATATTCGTCCACCATTGGTTTGTTTATTCTCCACTACTTGTTATAAAAAGTGGTACTTGTTATGAGGAGATGTTTCCTCGTAACTTAAGAAATGTCTTTACGGAGTGACACCTTTTTTTCATGATATTTCTCCAACACTTGTTATGATGAGATTTTATCTGTACCTTCTTCTCATTTCTTGCTATGAGAAGGGAATACTCGTAACTTAAGAAATGTCTTGCCCATGGAGAGAGAGACAGACAGACAGAGAAACAGAGAGAGAGAGAGAGAGAGAGAGAGAGAGAGAGAGAGAGAGAGAGAGAGAGAGAGAGAAAGAGAGAGAGTTCAGGCTCTTTCAAAGAAGGTGTCACTCATAACCGTGCAGATACGGTTACATCTGTGGAAAAATGGCGATGCAAGAGGAACGACGGAAATCGTTGTAAGAAAAGACAGACAGAGTCTTCTGATTCTTCGACGAACGAACTGATTTTGCGCAAGCCTGCTCTCAATTTATACGCAATTTTGAAAGTATGTTCATGGCCAAATGCGGAAATATTTCTAGGCTCTTGTGTTCGTTCATTTCGAATCAGAACGAGACTCCTGTCCATCTTCACTGGAACCGAGTGTGTTAGTCTACTTCATCAAACAGACAATTCTGCCACATCGGCTTTATTCGTTTCAGAAAACGTCTGAATGTCATAGTTTCCTCAGTCAAGGAGAATTTTAGAAATCCGCTCTCTACGCACTAACACAACTTACGAGTGCAAATTTTGCTGACTTTTGTATCTAAGAGAAATGTATATTACAAGGGGTTCGGGAGATTTGTACTTGCTTGTAAGGGTGCAATCTTTATTAAAATAGTATATAGTTGTAATACAAAAATAAATAAAATTACTCTCAATATATTTTAGTGGAAAATTACTTTCAATACAACTTAATGAAAAAATACTTTTAATATAATTTAAAGAAAATTTCAATCTGATTACTTTTACTCAAAAAGTTTGTCCTAATACAAGCATTACATCTCTTTCTGGAATGACATATTTCTCTTCTGGTTTAAATGACATGACAATTTGCTGCTATTGATTTTGTATTATTAACCAACTTCTTCTGTAACTCCGACAATTCATTTCCGATCTGAATTAATTTCAATGGAGATCACGGGTAGTTCTTGAAATAGTCATGATTATGTAATGGAGATTCCAGATCCACTTTTAAAATGCAATCTGTATCATGCTTTTTTGTGTGTGGACAGGTGATTATCAAATTAAATGGACCGGGACACATCTGTTCGAAGTACCAATTGAGTAAAATTGTGTCACACTTTTAAAAGCATGTGTTGGCTTATCTCCTTCTGTTGTTCGCCATATATTACATAATAAACTACCGTGACCTGAAATAGTCATACTCACCATGATGATTTATCCGAACATATTTGTCCAGGTAGTATTCGTGATTTCCTTCTGCGTATCCCTATGTTCAAGGGACAGGAACGTGTCATTGTCTGTTAAACCTTTAAGGTCTATACCTGATCTGTTTCAAGTAGCATCATTATGTGATGAGCCTGGAGCACGATAATAATGAGTATGATCTAATTTGAATATTTAATGCAGACGTGCCTAAATTCGTCAAAAGCATGTCATTCCACCAGTGCGTTTTCTTAGATAATATTTATATGGATCCACAAATACGTTAAGACTTAGATGTTCCGTGTCGTCTATAACGTATTGATACGGAGGGCGACATGAGTTACCAAACGTATTTACCCTGATGATACTTTCAGCACATATATATTTTTAGTTTGAAATAATAATTATTTTTGCATAGATTTCTAGTCTCAAGACGAGATAGGATTTTCCAACAATTTTCCAAGTTCTCCATCATCCAACGCTTTTCCAGTAGTCTTCCAATTTTCAACGGTTTTCCAGCAAATTCCCAACTGTACAGTATTTAAGGTCCTGGAAAGTTCGAATCGGTAGCCAGAAAGCCGGTGCGCAAAGAAGGAGGCAACAGAGTGTCTGAAGCCCATATTCGTTGGGTATGTACAGCAGCACGAGCCAGCCAGGTTTAAGAGTCAATAAAGCAAGAAATGGGCGTCTACTTTAATTTTTGTTGCTTCTATTATTTACTTAGTATTTATTTTGCAAATATTTGTATCGCATTAACAATTTCGCTAGTTACAGAATTTTAAGATACATATAGCTGATGCTGTAATTTCAGTATTTACAGTAGAGCTTCAATTTCTCGTGTTATTCTAAAAACAACAACAGTTTCTTTACTCCTAATATTTCATCTAGGATCCAGTTTCATGAGTTTTGTGACATTTATATATGTGACATTTATATATGTGACATTTAGTTCCTGTTCTTTGAGAAGAATTGTTTGCAAATCCCAGATTTATAAATGTAAAAGAGTACGCCATCACGTCGGTATACATTGCAGTTATAAAATTTCGTTTGGATGATCATTGGTGACGTTTCCTCACCGCATATCGCCCCTTTCTTATTAATTGTGTGTGGTCATTGAATTAATCCAATTTCTCTTCACATACCACAATGTTGCTAATATTAATTGTACGTGGCCTTTGAATGAGTCCATTTTCTCTTCACATACCACGCTTTTACTAGTAAAGATTATGTGATCATTGGATGAAAATAATTATCTTCTCATATCACACCTATTCAATCCTATAAATGTAAGCGTGATCATTGAATGTATACATTTATCTTCAAATATAACTTTCTTAGACTGAAAGGATCGATCTGATAAGCTTATTTGCGATCATCGGGCGAACATAATCTTTCTCCCGATATCACATCTAACATAAGCAGTCGTCGGTTAGGACGCTGTTCAACGGACACAACAGTTTTCTATTGGAAAGAGTCACAGAACAAATTGCCTTCCCTTATCTATTGTAGTCTTATTAACTCCAGTTAATGTTATCTACGAGTATTCTAAGTAATAAAGACGTGACCTGCCCAAGATTGTATATTATATGAATCAAGGGAAACTTCTCAATAGTAGACCCCTTTTTTCCACAGTCAGTAAGCAATAATAAACTATATAGTAGTCAAATCACAGATACAGAAAGTTGGTGACATTTTCCCCTGCAAATCAGTGACTGCAAGCAAGGATAAAAATCAAAGAAAAAGAAAAATACCAGAATGTCAGACCTGTATAGTATGCATACAAAAGTCACCTGATACATTATTATCGTGGCATCTCCACCACCGTGACGTTTTTCAGTGAATATTAGTGATTACTGAATATTTAGTTTATTGCAGTATAATTTGTTTGAATCTTGCATCTTGAATAAATGTGTATAGTATGCATACAAAAGTCATTCTTTTAATCCAGTTTGTTACATCAGGTGTTTTTAACAAATGAAGCGTCAGTAGTGTCTTCTGGTTGTTGTATCAAAAAGTGAAAGAGAAATGAAGCATCTAACGGTCAAAAACCGTTACAGTTTTATGAACACTACATGATGCAGATGAGGTTTGTTTATCTGTGTCTCGCGACACCTCCAATAAGACAGACTTCCTTAGTCTAACAACCCGACGTTTTTCGAATGATGATCTTCAAATAGAATCGAATTTCATGTAAAACTTTGTACAAAGTTTGAATGCTATTGGTGTAAATTCTAGGCGCAATTAAATTTCTCCTCAATTAATATTTTAAAGAAAATTCTTCTTAATTTTTGCCTATTCCTACATGTCTTCTAGTCAAAAGGCATATTAAACGGTCTTGTAATATTTTTCTAATTGTAATACTTTTATGATTGTAATATTTTTCTGATTGTTTTGGCATTAAATCATTCATTAATAAAGTCTTTATCTTGAGTTTTAAGACCAAATCTCGATTTATGTTTAACTATTTTCGTCTATTTAACGAGAATTATTTAAAATATACATTTTTCTATTTTGTATGCGCAGTTACTTATTTAACCATTGACCTTTATCATATATTTTGTAAAAGTCACACCTTACGTCACCGATATCATCATGAATTTTAAATGTCATCATGACGATCTATTTTTAAAACAGATAAAGTCAAATTCATTGTTCATTTTGGAGTAATAACATGTATATTTTTTTCAAGATGGCTTGCACAGTAAATGGTTTGATGATTGAGTATTTGACACATACATGCATACATACATACATACATACATACATACATACATACATACATACATACATACATACATATATACATACAAACATACATACATACATCAAGAGAGAGAGAGAGAGAGAGAGAGAGAGAGAGAGAGAGAGAGAGAGAGAGAGAGAGAGAGAGAGAACCCTGAGATATTATTTACACAAGTATATGCATTTTATTCTGATAGACAATCAGTCAGAACAGAACAATTTTCCACGGATATTGTAGACTTAGTCGGCAATATAATTCTGTCTTGGCATATTTTCTCTAAATTTGAATTCACTTCGAATAATTCATGTATCTATGGTGTCGTATCTGTGAAGCAAAGATGAGGAATTATCACAACTTACAGAAAGTACTCATTATCATAACATTACCTTTTTGTCATTCATGAGCAGTTTATGCTGTAATTTTCGAGGCACACTTTTCTGTGTTTAAAGAACTTGTCTGTCTGTCTGTCTTGTAAACGTGAGCTGTATAAAAGAGGTAATCACTCTTAAAAAGAATCACGTTTAAAATTTATGATGATAATTCCGTTATCTTGTTCATCTCTATCTATATATCTAATAGTTTTGTATACATGTATCTATATATCTATCATTTATGTATGCAAGTATGTAGCTATCATGATTGATGTTACGTGTTAAATCTGTTTCTGTTTTCACATACCCACATGTATATAAAACATTGTACGCACCTTATTATTTTCCTTAAACACATGAAAAGAACAATTTCCTCATACACTCGCATGGAAATACATATCTCTGGAAACAGATTAAGTGATGTAAATAGTTTATTACTAACCTCTTCGTATCCATGTTTTCTTTCAAAAGCCTGAAAATATAATTCATCGAATCTATTTAAAATAAATCTGGTATATCCCATCTTTAAGACGTACAGAGTGTTTAAAAATCATACTTTTCAAATTAATATCGTTGAAGAACATGCTCAACATTAATGTATGGTTTAACGATACGATTTTGAATAATAGTTCTGAATATGCTACTCACTTATAAAAACATAGTCCCCACATGCGTTGGTGCAGCATATTAAATCAATATTATATGATTTTTTTTTCGACGAAGGCTTGTTTAGTATATTAAAACGAGAGCAAATCGGAAAGAATGGAAGTGAGAAAATTAGTTTTCAAGGTTGGCTCGCTATAAATAATATGAATAAGAATATTATGTTCAGTCTTACGGCCCAGAAACCATAAATGTCCAAAAGCCACTAAGAGAAGAGGGATGATGAACTGCATTAAGCTTCCGGGTAGAAACTCTCTATTGTTTCCAGGTGTCTCAAATATGACTCCGTTCTTCAGGGTTAAATTGTTGAACGTTGTGGCATTGTCCGACGAAGCGGAGTCAGCAGAAACGGTGGAATCTGCTACCGTATTCCCACCTCCCATTTTGGTTGATCAAATCTCAAGCGGAAACCTAGTGAAAGCAAGAATAAATATTGTTATGTATATTTAATATATATTGTGTGCTTGACCCTTGTCATTGATTGAGGGTAGAGCTTTGTCCTACCGTGTCATGTTTCTTCGGATATTTGCTATAGAATGAGTTCAAGGACTAATCTTGTTTACCAGTTTGGAACTTTCCATTAGTTTTTCAGAAAAGCTATTGCGATATCATATAGATCAAGTAGGTATGTACATAAAGTGGTTTGGGAAAATAAAGTCTTCATTCCTATCATAAGATCATTCTGTGGAATAATGTTTAGTTGTGTTCAGATATAATTTGAGAGGAATTATTTATTTAAATTATTCATTGCAAGTACAAAGTACTAGATGATATTTTGGAATCAAAGACTACTTTCGGATTATTTTGGACTCATTCAAAGACATTCTGGATTATAGCATTGTGATACATCAAGTGTAATATGGAGAACTTTATGGTAACACAATTGGAGAATTTTAAAGCAAGATAAATCATAAAACCAATTAAACTGAATGTTTCAACTAACGGGAAACATATGTAAAACCCAGACTAGCCCGTAAGTGATTCAAAATTTAAAGAAGGCAGTGACTTGACATCTGCTGCTGTTCTATTCTGGTGCCTCGAGACATGGGCGCCCGCACATAGGACACTTGCCCCCGCCCCACCTCCCGGGATTTCACCTCTAAACATGATTTTTCATACAGCCATAAAACATAATAGCTGACCACTACATGTTTTCACCTTCCACCCCAAAAAATAATTCTGCTGGTGCCCCTGCACGTGATACATTCAGTCTAGGCATAAACACAGAAGATAGTATAACACGCAACTAATTAATTTTATTATTTTCCCCAGCATACTTTCAAATTAAGTTATTTAAAAATAATAGTAATCATATGGCAAAAATAATTGTCATTTAGCTAAAGCAAGTTTGAGTTTCTCATAGATTATTTGCAAAATTAATTACAAGATCATACCTTTTGCTTCCTTTCCAAAGGAATCATTGGAGTGAAAAACTGTGATAATATTATATGTATAATATTTAACCTAAGCATATTTCTAACAATATGAGACGGGTACTTGTGACGTCAGAGGAGAAATGCACCTGTTTAGAAAAAAATTGCAATGGTAGTAAAGGCCAGAAGGAAATCTGGGCACTATTAATGAAGTTTGAAAGAATATACTGAGAAGCAAAAGGATGATATTAAATATAAGAACATAAGAATCATTTTCTACGATGATAAGAGACTATGACACAAGTTACTTCCTTGAACAAAATATAACAGCCAAAACAACAATACCTTGGATCTGTTTTCAGTGATTGATTTTCCCATATTATGTTATCGTTTGAAATCTTTCCACTGCTGAAACTCTTGTGTTCAAATTTTTGTTTTAAAAATTTCACCTCTTTAAGAACTGGAAACTACGTATGGATGAAACTGTATTACGTTGAGGAAACGGACATCAGACACTCCGAAGTATCTTGTAACGTGGGTAACTATATAAATGTAATTGTTTAACTTATTTGTAACAAGCCAGATTTAAGTGTTGGATGATAATGCATTCATTACACAAACAACAGATAGGCGAGGTCTCAAAAATAAGTTTGATTTTGGCATTGATTTAAAGTTGCTACTACTCTTATTGATCGAACAACAACCGGCCATTACCGAAAATAAACAATGCTGGAAAATCGCATTTATGAATTATAATATTATTTAAATCCCTTTTTCATTTCACATTCTAGTAGAATTTTTTGTTTTTCATACAATAAAATCTTAACACAATTTCCTTGAATACTGGATATACATGTAAATGACAAATATTTTCGTCTTAACTTTCTAACTTACTCTAGTATGATTTCGTAATACAAGAATCCTTTTAACATTCTGAGTTCCTATTATTTTTCATAAAAAGTAGATCGGACAGGTATAGATAAAGGTACTTGTTCGATTGTTGGAATTCCTGGTCCTCTTGTATTTACCAACCTGTCAGATAAAGTGTTGCATTTCGACTTAGGGAAAATAGAAACAATATGTTCCAAACGACGTTAATCATTTTCATTGATACGAAAGCAATAATTTGACTGATGAATCAAAAATTAACAAAACAGAACAAAGTATTCATGTCTGACGGATGTCCGTTATGTTGGAGAGTTCGATTTTTTTAATTAGCAACAAATGTGTAGCAATTAAACAAATATAGAGAAATAAGAAGGATAATAAAACCATCAAAAACAATGATCTTCATGATAAAAGCTGAGTTATTCGCCTATCCGAATCTAATGGCTAGTTTTGATTGGTTTAATGCCCTTCATGACATATTAGTAAATGTGTTCTTCAGTTTTAAGACAAAAGAGGGAAGTAGTTGTATATTACTAAATCTCAATATTATCGGTTGATAACTAAATCTGTATACTACAGAAAATATTATCTTATGTATACAACTCATTTATGTTTCTTCCCATAGCAATACTATGGCAAATCAGAATCTATAGATCTACAATTTAATCTTTCCTGAAAGTTTGCATGTGAGATATATGCTAATAGCTAAATGAGAAAAAGCGAAATATTATGTCACAGACCTTCTTTCTGAGATATAGTGACGCCTTCTCTGATCGTGCGAGGGGCAGTCTTGCAGAACAGTAGAATGATAAATGAAGCAAGTAAGTATATAAACATGGGTGCTTTTATATCAATATGGGTGTTTTTTGCTTTAATGGCATAAAGTGAATGTTTCTGGTCTATTGACGCATGTGATAATTATATTCATTGAAGTAGTACAAATTATATCGTTTATCTACCTTTGCAACTTTTGGACTGTGCGAATCAACATTTCAAAATCAACAATTGGAATTTATTCCAAAAAGGACCCAAAAGAAAATAAGCACTGTGTAAAATAAGATTGAGTAGTCGATAAAATAAGCTAAGAAATATGGTATGTCCCCAAATTTGCAGAGAAAGGCGGCAACAAAATATGGTAAATTGGCCGTCATCTGAGGTGTTCAGGGTTACCTGCCCTAACACAAAGGCCTAACGTAACCATGCCAATAGGAACATCCTAGGCCTTTTCCATTGCATTCTAGAACAAAACTCAGATTTACCTGCCCTAACACAAAGGCTAACGTAACCATGCCAATAGGAACATCCTAGGCCTTTTCCATTGCATTCTAGAACAAAACTCAGATGTACGTGTCATTACTAACAACAACGCAAGCAATAATTTCAGGTTATTAAAACCGAATGATTTCATTTGAATGTGCAGGAACAATATTAAGAATTTAAAGGGAGGGTATATCATCGATTGCTCAAACATAATCGAGTGTAATTTTCAACACTTATCGTTTATAAAAATCTATTGTTCTCATATTTGCCGAATGTTTGATCGCCAAAAACGAAGCGGTTTTGGAAGTATCAGTACGGTTACCTCCAAGTCTCTTTCAGCGAGTCGACTTGCCTCCGAAAGAGATGAGGATATTCTGAACGGTGACGAAACTTCATCACCAGGAACATACTCCTATCTATCTAATGCGAGATATATAACTTCGACTCGGAGAGAGACTCGGTGATGATTTTAGTGATTATTCTAATATTGATACGTTTCACGATGAGGAACTTCCGGTACGATTAGAGAAGATGAGATTATTATAAAGTGATTGGTGTTGAAAACGACACTTGATGACGGGCAAAATCATAGCCGATGGAGCAGGCTTTGACCTATAGCAGTAACCAAACTTTCAAACTGATATTATGCTACGTGACTAGGCTCGTAGAAAGTAACAAAGAAAACAGTGAAGCCAACAAGCTTTGTAAATTTAACAAAATAATTTATTTCCCTAGAAAACAAGGTAAAAATATGAAAAAGAACTTACGGTTTGTGAATATAATCCAAAAATTGATCCTAGAACTTAAAAATATAAGTCCTATCACTAAAAAGTTCTAATTGAATCCAAGTTCGAATCTCGATGATGTTCCAAGATGGAAGGCGATGACGTCCTTTATAATCAATTTTGTGCTGATGTGTCAATAGTTCCTTGTTGAGTCACCAAGAATATAATTCCGGCTTTAGAATTTCGAATAATTTAGCAAATGTCTTTGTCCAAGAATTTCGATAATGAAGAGTATTTTCCAGGGTGAATAAATTATTTTAAATAAAAAAACTCAATTCAAATGCAACAACAGGACTACCTTTCGGCCTGAAAGTATAATTTGCAACTGACTCAGGAACACTGAAATCTCAGTATTAACCCAACTAAGAACGCAATTTCAGACCCGCATGATGGGTCACGTGGTCACTAACTTCGAACAGCGCAATAAAAAAATATGTCAATTAGCACGTAGCCTAATATAGCCTTAACTAAGAATCTGATTCCCACCCTGGAAATGAATTTAAAAATAAAGCCTTGTTTATTCGGACTAACACGTAGGCGAAGTATGACCTTGATTACGACCAATGATTTTCACTCAGTGTTTACCAAACTTTGAACCAAGGCCAGCGAAAAATATAATGAAGCAATACTTTTGCACTCTAATCAGGCTAAAAGAACTGAACTGAATTTTTGTAGAAAAATGTCAAATCCAGTGAATAAAGTTATTACAATAACATGTAATGAAATAAAAATAAAATAAAAATAAATTTAAAACAAACACACAAATAATTTAATTACATACACGTAACAATTATCTCACTACTAAAGCCCACAAACTTAACAGTGTGCAGAGTTAGCGAACTATCTGGGTGTTGTTTCTTCCTTCTGTTTTACACTCCATGTGCTGCAAGAACATGCAAAACGTCGGTTATAGATATCTTTTTCACAAATTATGTGATTTAAAGTAAAAGGTTTCAATGATGTGAACAATCGTTTTGTCACTGAATTGTGTGTAGTTAATGTTTATGCATTATACCGGAACGTAAATGTACGGTTTTCTTTACCGCGCACAGTGTAGTGTACTTTTGCTTTTAATTATATCAAAACACTGAGATTAGTTTACCCAATGCTGCACGAATTAAGTGCTTGTAGTGAGAAAACCGATTACCTTAAGCTATCTGATCGCAGATTTAACAATAACCAGGTACTTATAGTTAACGTCTGACTGTATTATTACAACACAACGAGTTTTGTCAGAAAGATATCCACTTTAAGGACGGCGTCCTGAACAAAGAAGAAGACTGTAAGGCAAAATACCTTACAGCGGGCTCTGCCCAACCAATCCAGATATTAACTGTGTATTGAAAATGACATACAAAAATAACCTTTATAGGAGGAATCCTCAACTGTAGACGAATGTGAAATATAAAATTTCATTTGTTTTCACTATCCGTATTATGTGCTAGAATTGTGTGATATATTGGATGTTCCAGTATTTTTTTCCAAATTTTACAGACAGTTGGATGTATGTCATATAACGCCATGCCATTAGACTATAGTCTGTTTCAAGTTAGCCGTTTTATAACTGGGCAGACAAAATGAATTCAATTATTCGTTCCATACATTTAATGATGAGTAATGTTTAAGTACTTATAATTCTTTGATTTTATTCTTTTCGGATACAGATTCATGTACGAATCAGGTTATTATAATAATAATCTTGTACAGTAGTTCTTGCGCACATATATACAGTATATCATCGCATTTTTACTTAAACGTATCTCATATGCTACATGGCTCTTGTCATTACATTTTTTAGCTGACTTTGGATTAGGAGTCTTAGAACTCGGGGGTGGGGGTTTCATATAACCTGTGTGCTGCTGTCGATGGTGACCTTGGCACTGAGGTCGGTAGTATTTTTCTCGCAGTAGGGACCATATCTTCAGAACAAGATGGTCTGCATAGAATATGACGGATACTGAAGGATCCATCGGCAGACTGGGAGGGGCAGGCCATGCGTGGAGACTCCATGACTTTTCGACGAGATCGGTGTTGCCAGAAATACTTTGTGATTGTTAACTGGACAACACGAGTTTCATGTGTTCCGTTGTTAAATCAATTTTCAATATCACTATACGAGTTAAATCAATTATTCAGTATCACTGTACGAGTAAACTGAACAATATCTAAATATCCTACTTGTGGATGAAACATTATTCATAGTTTTGTACAAATTCTCACCTTGTTCATCCTAAGTGACAGAATAATACCTTATTTATCGTTGTGCAAATATTATACGTTGATAATCTTGATGATAGATGAAACATTGCTCACCTTTGTGTTTTTGTTCTAAACATTGATCATTCATGACCTTCCTGACATTTGTTTGTGATTGAGGGTAGAGTCTTGGTCTATTTGACTACTGTCATGGCTGAGGGTTGCATCTACCTGATTATTGCCATGTCGTGTTCAAAAGTATAAGTTCAAAACCAGACCTAATTACGAGTTAGTGAAGTTTTCCAGAAAATACTATTGCTTCATAGGTTATTTAAATTATTCACTGAAATTACACAGTGTTGATTAAGTATTTTTTTTTACTAAATCACTGCTTTCAGATAATAGAAGACTCATTAAAATAGATTCTGGATTATATGATTGTGGTACATCAAAACATTTAAGACTTTTGGAATTTATTTGGAACATTCTATACTTTAGACTTTTGATAGAACATTTAGAATTATTTGGGATTTATTTCACAATACTGTAAATGTCTTTTGAATTTGCACTTGGTAGTCTTGAGGAATAAATTATTTCTTGATTTTACTAAACTTGTTGATTTTGTTTCTATCTGTTACGTAGTCTAAGACCACGGGGGTGTAACACAATCGTATTTGTTGATAAGTTCCAAACTTTGATTATTGCTTGATTTCTCGTTTAAAATACGTGTTGTAATCAGTTCCAGTTAGGAACGATATCATGTTTGCTTAAATTTACGCGATCTCCTTAGATTCTCGTGTCAGTGTTCTTGTACTTGTCCTTCCATGACTTCACATCTATCTCGTTAACATTTAATATCTCTTATTAAGAACATAACGTTATTTAATATAATTTAGATTACTGTCATAACTCCCCTCCCAGCTTTGTTGGGGTGGGTGTTATGGGTTTGGTTATCGTTATGTAGAGGTGATCACCTACGGTGTAATTTGCCCGGAGCGAGTAAGTATCAATAGAAATTGTGAAATTTACAGGTGGAATAGATAAAGATCTGAGCAGGTATACAGAACAAAAGACACGAGCCCCCGTTACAAATAAAGACAAAATTTAATCAAAATTCCTAACAATAAAGTTCATAAACAAAAGTAATAATGCATTACGATTGAAAGATACACTTCTTTCTTTTTGAATTAACTTATTCAACGAATTTCAAATACAAATATGATGATACCAATAGCCGATCTGTCAAGCGATAGAATTATCTCATCATCAAATCGAGTGAAATCGAACACTGCTTTGTACAGTTTCATAACCTGATGGTCTTGATTCAGTCCAAATTCCAAAGCGACTATCCCTTTTGACTTCCTTGTGCCGGTAAGCCTGGGTCTTCTCCACTTTTCCCTTTCTTTTCCAAATTCTCAGGTGTCTCGCCTCTTTCGTCCCTTCCAACTTTGTGTCCACTTTGGGTTTGTAATACGTGAGACGTCCCGTGGAGCTATCTCACCTTGTGTTTCCAAACTCTCACTTCAGAACCGTGTCTGTCAATTTTTCCAGACAATCGCTTCCCCTGGATGATTTTACGAGTGAATTTACTTCTTAAATCACGCGGAGTCTTCTTACATTTGTTTCCCTTGCAGAAAAAAGCGTAGACTGATTTCAAATTTGCTATTAGCACATTTAAACCGCGTGACCAATCTGGATGAAATATATTTCCCGCCTGAACTAGGCTCAAAGCAATGCAGTTGGTCTGACAAACATTGATTACCCAACTGATTCCTGGTAACTTTCAGAAATGACAGTTTTCCATACAGATTAGAAGTTGACCCCTATCTTGTTCAGTTTAAACAAACGTAGCCTTAATCAAAAATCGCTAAACTCATGACAGAGACTGTACCAATCCGTGCATTATGGCGATTTAACTCGTGCAGGTCCCCATAAATCTAATTAATCGCACACGTGTCCAACTAAATGTGTTCTACAGAGATCGACAGAAAAATTTTCCCCATTACAATTACAAAGCAACAAATACAAGAAAGCAAAATCGTGATTATGGCGAATAATAACAATATAATGAAATAATTCATACATTTTTTTTTTAAAACAGGCAATTAATTTAACGAAAGTAAATTAATCTTATTTTGTAAACAGTCCCTATATAGATCAATTCTTGGTTACTTCTAATTAATTTACAGCACGCTATTGTAAGACGACTTTCAAAAGAATCTAGGAAGACCCTTAATAACTTCTAATTCTTGTAGATCAGCTGTTTCCCAACTGATTAGACTGTCTGTCGTACATTTTGCGACCTCTGTCCTGTTTGTGTGTGTCTATGTTTCCTCACAAATACTTGTTGACTCAAAGTTTTGGAAATGGATGATATTAGGAGTATATATTAATTTTAGTAGTACTGCTTCTCAAAGTAAACAACAGAAGTTGTTATCATGAGTAATGACAAACTACTTTGCTCGTAACTCTAAAATAGATATCAAAATACAAAAATATCTTCTAGATTGCAGTATATTCGTATACTATAAGACACAGATAGCGCTGTACATGTTGATCTCGTATTGATTGAACCAACTGTAATCCCAGAGTTTTCAACCAATTCGCAGCAACATTTTAATTGCTATTAACAACACGCACTGCGCATTGCAATTTGTTCTCAATCAGTGCAGCGCGCAAAGACAATGCCGCGAGCACCTTTGGTGTACATGTGAACAATTCCTGGACAATATTACCTGGGCCATTTCCGTGGCATGTCATGTAAACGGGTTTGCTCACTCTAATATTAAACATCTACGTATAACTGACACTGTAGTTAAATATCAGGTCGATTTCTAATTCACAGTTGAATTACGAAGTTTTCCATACGGATATCGATCATCTGCCCGTCCTGATCCATAGAAGTACTGTAAAACGATGTTGTGTCAACCAGGGATTGTGGCATAGAAAGATACACTGGTTCTGCACGAGTATTCAGTATAAAAAATCACCTAGTTCCACAGTTGGTGAAAAACTCAAAAGTATGTTATCTTGTTCGCTTTCGTAACTGCCACTTATGGCCTCACAGGTTAAATTGATCTTAATCGTTGAGGTAATCCTGACAGTATCATGCGTGATAAGGTATCCCGTATGTAAATTAGCTTGTCCACGGGAATCTCTTCTGAGCAACCGAGAATTGTTCTTACTGACAACCGTTTAATACTAACCACATACGATGCAGATATGATTGAAATGACAGAGCTGAGTGTGGGCTCATGTTCGCGTTTTAAAATGATAGAGTCATTGTCAATGCGTTGGAGAAAAGCAGAAATTAATGAATGAATCTCAGCAGATCAGACTGGCAAACCAGTCAAATAGAGAGGATCTCTGAGGTGGAACATTTCTCATCACCCAGCCATACTTTCAATGATGTAGTCCTGACTGGAATTGCCATTAACTCAAAATGGAGCATAGAAGGCATAAATCTATTTTCGCATGAATAGTTAACAAGGAATCTCCAAGGTATACATACGTTTTCGCATGCATAGGTAACAAGAAATTTCCAAGGTATAAATCCATTTTCGCATTTTGCAGACAATTACTTCAACTTACTTTTTTGTATGTTTATTATTCCCCGTATATAGGTAGCAGTCAGTCCGGAAACCATCCCACACAATTCAGTATAAGTGCACATTACTTTATAGGGAATAATGATTAACACTTGTACATAGTATTATATTCCAATTCTAAACCCAATACAGAATTTAATATTGGCTACTCTAGCGAGAGAGAGAGAGAGAGAGAGAGAGAGAGCAAAAGAAAAGAGAGCATTTATTGTAACTATTTTATACATGTACATATATACACACATAAAATTATACACACATACTAATATATATGTAGCCACACACACACACACGCGCGCGCGCGCGCGCCCATACACATATGCATGTTACTGCTAGATTCAACATTCACATATTATAAGTTTTATACAGTAACTAATTGACAATATTTACACTCTATTATCATTTTCAATGATTATTTTGTCAATCTCCCAATAAAATAGATAAATAAATTAGGAGACAAATATTGCTTTGACAATTTGCTGCATTAACACTGTTGCAATTAGTCTGCCTTGTAGATGTGTATATTGTGTTTCTAGAACAATTTTCCTTTCTAATATACCCGTAACAAAATAAATGCGGTCATACCTCCATCACTGCACACATGCTTAATTTCATGTTGTCATATCTGAGCTTAATTAAAACTGTAGTTGTAATTTGAAAATATAGTAGGAATCAATCAAACTGATATTTGTACAGTTGCCATTTCTCATCAAACTTTCTCTACCTACAAATCATATATACACAATATTTTTCTGATATGTAATAGATCTTCATTTCTTTTTCTAAACTGACAATGTTTGGCTTTTCATTGCTAACTCTATATTTATAGATATATGATTTCAGTTGCAACAAAAGGAGATTGATCACAGTATCTCTTGTTTGGGTTTACTATATCAAGAATAAATTCTCATTTTGAAACTAGCAAATTGTGCAGATGATTACACTTACTATTTATCCACCCAATAAAACTGGTAATGACTCAGTTGTGGTAAAGTTTCAAAAAAGATGAGAAAAAAAAATCTTTAAAGCATCATTACATACAGAGCACATGCTTTTAGGGACTTCCAATTTTGTTCAAAAATGTGTTTGTTGCTACAGTTCTATGCATTATTTTAGGTTGAAACCATCTCAGTTTAGGACACTTAGTTATTTTAAACGGCAAGAAAAAGTAGTCCTTCCAGTCACTCTTATCTATAAACGCATATTCCTGATTCCATTTCAATACTGATGTTGGCCTAGAAGTATTAACTTTTAGTTTTTGATGTATACTTTTATAGTCTTTATTCCTTAATGAGCAAAATTACAGCTTTATGATAAAATGGGCCATATATATTTGAATTGATGTTTCAATGAAGTTTGTTAGGGAAAAAAAATGAATGGCCCTGAGCATGTCTGAAACTCTAAGATTTTGACATGCATTTCAAATGTATTACAAATATCATCTATATTAATCCATGAACTGTTTTCATTAGCTAAATCATTTACATCCATAATTCCCCTTTTCACCCAGTGCATGTACATAATCTAGGATGAGAGCAGTGTCACCTGCATACTGTGAAAAAATGTTAAATTCCTATTGTATGGGCTAATATATCTGCACATAAAAGAAAAATGTATGGGGATAGGGGGTCACCTTGTCTACATCCTCTCTTAATTTCAAACCATGGTGAACATTGACCATTTACAGTGACACAAGATTTGATATTTTTATAGAAGAGATGGATCCAGCCTTGAAAATCCTTTCTAAAATTTAGAAAATTATAACTTTGTCAAGAAGAGGTCACACAACGGAATTAAATGGTTTTTCAAAATCAATTACAAGAACTACAGTTAGCTTGCATTTTTTAAGAGTAAAACACAAGATCATAGAGAGTATGGATATTTTCTTCCATGTATCTACTTAAAATTAATGGCAGTATAGGTTAGTCTATTTGCAATGCATGCTGATGTGAGTTTGTGTGATAAATTAAGTAAGGAAATGGGTCTCTGATTTCTTACAAATTGTTTTGGCTTATCCCCTTTAGGGAGACATACTATAACACCATCTTTCTGCGTTGATGAAAGCTCACTCTTATTATAGGCAAAATTGATTGCTCTTACAAAATACTGACCAGTATCTCTCCAAAAGAACTTGACTGTAAATCCATCTAATCCTGGGCTATTATTGTAAGGCATGTTTTTCAGACTTGCTTTTGCTTCTATCATTGATTTACTTTGTGTACTATCCAATTTAGGGATGTCTATAAAATCCAGTGATGCTTCAAGATCAAATGGGTCTACATTGTGAGAAGAATATAGTTTTTCATAATATAATTTAGTTTCTATTAAAATTTATACCTCATTTTGTGTAAATGTTCCATATTGTTTAGCTAAATTTGGCATCACCTTACTTGTATAGTCTATTTTCCAACTTAGAGAAATATTTTGAAACCCTTTCCCCATCTTCAATTCATTTTGCCGTAGACCTTACTCTATCCCCTTCCATTATTTTGGCCATGAATTTGCACTAACTGGCTCTTTATCCGTCGTTATTAATGTAGATTATGTATATTATTTTCCTTTTCTAAAATAGTAACATCACTTGTAATTTGATCTTCCTGTTGAGCTTGCGTCTTCTCTTATATGGAGAACAAAAAATAGTTTTCCCTCTTATTTATAACACAAACATTACAAATATAATTGGTCTTTAACGGAGAATCTAATCTCAGAAGCTGTTGCTGGTTCCAAGCTATAATTTGCTGTGGGAGACATATTTGTTCTGGCACTTTTTAACTTAGTCCTTAACAAGAACTGTGTGTTCTAAATCTTTCAAAAGAGAATTGCAAAATTTCCAACATGTTCTGTGTTTTTCTGTTTTTTTAAAAAAAGAAATGATTAGTTGGACTAGAGAATGGTCTGTTCCATAAAATGGGTCTATACAGGCATTGTTTACCATTGTAAAAGAGTTTCTGAAACAAGGAAGAAATCTAACCTTGCCTTCTTTATGGCGTTATTCTTTCTCCAAGTGTATCATTTTGAATCCATATTTATTTCTTGCCAGATATCAATTAGATTTCACTCAACACAAATCTCGTGTGTTATGGTTATTTAGTGAGTTATAATTATATGTATTGAGAGCTTGATTTATAACTAGACTTACGTCCCCTCCAATAATTACATACTCTTATTTCCAGTCCCCTATATCCTGCCTCACTTCAGTGTAGAAATTTTGTGTGTTAACATTTGGACCATAAATGTTTATAAGTGTGTACCTGTAGTTTTGAGCTGAAATATCTAAAACTATTTTGTTGCCATTTACATCAACTTTTACTCTATTTATGGTAAACTGAAAGTTACTGTTTAATAAAACAGCACTCCCCTTTAATTGGATGCAAAAGAATCAAAGATACATTCATAACCCCAAGATGATCTATGTTTCCCATTGTTGTATAAAATGTGTATCATGTAATAGATATATTGATTATTCCTTCCCTTTTAGATAAGTCCAATCATCCCTTCTTTTGACTGTGTCCATCAGTTCATATAGGCAATTTTCAATGAGTCATCCATTATCTCTTTTTTAAAAATTCTTCATATTTGATTTGATAAGTACACCACTTCTAGAATTTGCAGATACCTTCTTATCCAAAACTGCAATAGTGAACGTTTGATTCATTAGTCTTTGGTTACATGTAAAAAGTTCATATTGTCACTAACAGAGAGGGTTCGAACCCCAGCAGAGTCATACCAAAGACATAAAAATGGTACTAACAGCTGCCTCGCTTGGCACTCGGCATTAGGAGGTTAGTGTTAGGACTGGTTGGCCTGGTGTCAGGACAATGTGACTGGGTGCGACATCATGCTAGATGTATGCGGCATGATGCCCCAGTGCTAGCCATCACTATAAACTGACACACTGCAAATATGGTAGCAATATGACTGAAAAATTGTTAAAGCTACATTAAATATCCAAATCACACACACAAACAATGAGAGAGAGAGAGAGAGAGAGAGAGAGAGAAAAAAAAAGAGAGAAGTAAACATAGGAACAGGTGATGCCTGAAACAAAATGTGACACAGATTGTCAAAGATCATTCAGTATTATTGAGAGACCTAGCTATATGCTGCAGAAATCTTTAAAAAGTAATAAAGCCGAGGCCCAGTAATTCAACAGGAATATTTTTGTATTTTTGTGATTGTTATTTTGCTGTAAAAATAGGCAACTTTTCTATTTTAGTCTTAAAGACGTTGCTCTGTAGAATTTCTTTTTATTTAAAATATCTTTTGCCTTCAACATAATGTAGCTTGTGTAATATGCTATATTGTACGCTACTTCAGGTCAATTGCTAGATTTAACTTTAATAAACAGTATCTACATTCAATACATTAAAATCTACAGTTAGAAAAAGGAAGCACCATTCCAATATTTGAAGCAATACTGTACACAAGAACAAGGTAGGACAACACATAACTGATTGGTCTACACATCAAGAAAAGTAGATGAACACAAATACTTGTCAATATGCACATCATTAGATGATGGTCACTGTAAAGCGTACCATGTATCACAGCTATTCATGAAAAGCACAAGAAATAGTCACATTGAGAAATCCTGCCTTTTGCAGCATTCAGCTGAGAGACCAAAAAGCCACCGAAGCCTGATCAAGAATCCCTCAAGAGGACCCATACTCTGCTGGTCATAAGTAATTTCCATTAATTCTAGATATGACCATTTCTTCCTTTTAATGCACAGCGGTGCAACGAGATTTTCAAGAAGGCTGCCATGGTGTCAATAATCAATATTGGATCAGTGCCATTTTCATTTAGACATTGTCATTAGTCATTTAGCAAAATCCCCATGTTAATATTACCATCAGTTCAGGAGGAGTAGCAATTACAAGATTTTCAAGATGGCCACTGTGGTGGACTTATTGGATTTGCAAGTTGCATCTTTCTTATTTAAGATCACCAAGACATCATAACAAGTCTTCTGGTGAAAATCCCATGGTAATATTACTTCTTATTCATGAGAAACAATAACAATTTTCAACATGTCTGCTATGGTGGTCATATTAGATGTTAGATCAACACCATTTTCATTTAGGACTGTCTAAGCATCATAATAAATCATTTAGTAAAAACCCAATTCTGATATGACCATCCATTCAGGAGGGAAAGAGACAAGATTTTCAAGTTGGCCACTTTGTTGGTCAAGAAGCAATAGCATGATTTTCATTATGGCTGCTGTGGTGGCAAAACTGGATGTCAGATTGGAACCAATTTAATTTAGGACCAACTAGGCATAATTAATTTAGGAAACGCCCCATGGTGACTCAGGAGGAGTTGCAATAAGAAAATATTCAATTTCGCAGCCATACTGCACCTCAGACGGGGACCATTTTCAATTAGGACCAACTAGACATCATGACAAGTCTGTAAAAACCCCATGTTGCTATAACAATCCATTCTGGAGACTAATGACAAGATTGTGAAGATGGACACCGTTTCAGCCTTGTTGGATGTCAATGGGCCACCATTTTCCTTTATGAACAACCATGTGATGAATCTGTGTGTAAAGTTTCATGCAATCCTCCAAGCAGTTTAGAAGATAAAATAACAAACTTGTGCTACTGGATGGAAGACAGAGAACAGATCATCCAATAAGCTCTTCTGGTTTATGACCAGTAGAGCTAAAAATTGCAAATGATTCGTCAATATGCGCATCTTTAGAAGCTCTACATAATATACAGAGAATGTCATGACGAACCATTCACCGAGTTCACAATATTTTGTAAAAAGCTGCAGAAAATCATGCTCCCAGATGAACTGGGTGACTAAGTTGTCAACAAAATGTAAACTTCACCTACTCTGTTTTGAAAGTGAAAATGACTTCAACCTGCAGTTTATTTAGATGTACACTGAACAACAGTAATTTTAGGATTCTGAGATGTTCCTTCAACCCAACTGAATAATTATAGTGTTTCATACCCAGGAAAATGTGTTGATATCATACTGACAAAACAAACCCCTACACATTCAGAGTCATGTGTTTTATTGACCATAAAAATACTGTTCATTAATGGAAATATCATCAACAGAAAATACATCGATGTACGTCATATATGGCCATGTTACTTTAGGCTTATGCAACATTCTTTGTCATTACACCATGTATTTTAGTTATGTCACTTCACATGAGCACAGTAGAAACTATGCTTTGTAATTAACGTAACCAGACAGGAGTACCTTGATTACATTAGTGTAAGTATAGAAAGGTATAAATAGTTGATCAAGTCCTTCAGAAGCTTTAGAAAAAGATGTCATGATGTCATCATGTTACATTCAGGTATCCCCCTGAGGTACAAGTGAACAACAAATATAGCGAACAGTAAACCTGACCATGATGTTGTGAAAATCGACAGAGTAGCTGGAACAACATAATTAATATCTGATTTTGCTATCATCACCATTATTATCATTATCATAACCATCGTCATCTTAAGACTGTTGCTGAAGCTGCAGATCAGCAATGCAAGGGACCGACCATTTACTTTTTTAAGGGCTCTTTGGTTTGGAGAAAAAATAGCTTGAATAAAGTACTCTTGCTGTGATTTGTAAACAAGCTAAATCCATCGTATTTTCTTGGATTATCTTATATGCATATCTTGAGGTCAAGGAAGAAAACAATCTCTGCGTCTCATTCTAATTATCGGTATTGGGCCATAATTGAATTCACATATTCCTTTATGGGAAGTTATCAATGTATGAGAATTAAATAGAAACAGTATAAATGTCATTCTTCTCAACTTGCCAGTTTGGCTGGTGATTTAGAAACGGTTGTTTTAAGGCTTCTGAGCCAGTGTCGTTTGCAAGCTATCTGGTGATTTGAAAACTGTTAGCTGGCTTATGGGTTAAAGGTCAAGGTAGGATTAGAGGAGATTCATTTTAATTCCAGCAAAAGAAGCTGGTATTGGACAATAAATCTTAGAGTGTAACAGGCATGTTGCAACATTATTTCAATGTCAAATTTTCTCAGAATGATTGTAGGCAAAATTTCTTTAATCCACATTCTCAAGATGTCTGCTGCAGATTACAATATCGTGCAACTTCTCTATCGACTTGACATCTGTGTACGTAGATACGATCATCCTTTTCCACAGTTTTGTCTCTTCATCATATATCTACTTTATATTAAAAATAAAAATAACATCCTTCGATCATCTATTTTTTTATTGACATGCTCCTACTGCACCAGATAAATGCTTCATTGTGTATACTGCAATGGATAAATATAGCTTCTCTAGTGAGAAATGACTAGGTTGTACCTCTGGTGGAGACCCGTACATAAATATACATGCCAATTCCCCCCCCCCCCCCGAGAGGTACAAGCATAATTACTGCTATTATAAGTGGCAAAAAAGGATAATTTGGGTGTAAAAAAGTAATCTATAAATTATATGTCAGAATTACAGCACGTATGAAAAAGATACATTTTTACTACTAACCTAGTTCTGCAGCTGGTAAAAATTCTTGCCACAAAGATTAAAATCCATTCGTATTAGAACTAGAATACAAACACAAAATATATGGAAAAATTATGTATATTCATCACTCACTTCAAATAGTGTACATGAATAACTTTTGCAGAATGACCGTGAACTGGAATGCTGCAATGATCATGGTCATGTGCTCAGAGTGCTGATTTACAGTTAATAGAATCATATTCTTCTTTTAAAGTTTGTAAAGTGGTGCTGATTTGTCCGTTTTTCTGATCTGACATGTTTTGAAGTTTGAAAAGATAACATCCACAACTCACACCATAAAGCATTTCACTTAACATCTGGTGCCATTTTCTTTGAAAACATAGACTGGTTCACTAACTAGCATATCAATAAAATGAAACTGTAAGGCACAGTTCAGTTTTGAGGAAACCCATCTGTTTTCTTGGAAAGAGTTCATATACAGTCGCTATAAATAGGAAATAAAGAAAGTGATCTTATGCTATTCATACACAGCAGTCACCTTTTCAAGAATATTCTCAAATTTATACGAGTGGAATTAAAGAGATATGATAATAAAAATGATGAAAACAACTTTTTATTGCTTTGTTTTTATTTTATTT